>UYRU01042609.1:9194-22844 GCA_900617775.1 Dibothriocephalus latus | reverse complement strand
AGTCAAATAATTCTCGGCTCACCCGATTGTCTCCTCTTGCGAGAATTTCGGCATCACCAAATTTGAATGTGTGGCCGTGTCTCGTCGAATGAGGCGCAAATTGAGAATTAGCATCATGTCGCAGCACTGCTGCTGTGTGCTCGGCACTTCACGTCTTCAAAAGTCTGTCAGTTTCTCCGACAATGTTGCTTTCCCAGCAACTGCACTAGCTCCTGTAAACGAATCTTGATGTTTCTTGCCGTAGCAGTGGGTCTTATGGTAACCTTCGGTCTGTGTGCCATTCCAAATCCAAGTAGCGCGAGAAGTCGACCGACAGCATCCAAGACGTTTTTGACGTACGGGATCGCTCGCCAAATTGTGGAGTCGGTGGGCCTTTTTGGCCATCTCGTTTGCCCAAGCACCATTTGAAGAAGTTGCATGGGTAGCCATTCTCTTTGAACACAAGTAAAACTTTTCGTACCTCGGCAAGTTTATCTTCTGGTTCGCATCAGTGAGTCTCAAAACGCCGATTAAGCGTCCTAACGCAACTGTGTTCGCGGCTGATTGGGTGGTTGCTGTTGTAATTCATTACTTGCATCGCTTTTTACGCTTTCCTAAATGCTTTTGTGTTTAGGCCACCACAATCTGTGCGGCAGACATAAAGTAAGACCATCTGATTGTTCTCTTTCTCCCTCATCCTAAATTGAATGTCCAGAAGGCGCAGTTGAAAAGTTCCTTGAGCGTTAGCACCTGATCCCGTTCGATGACGATGTTGGTCTGTGGTGTTTGAAGGCCAGCGACTCCAACCGTTGTAGGCCGCCTCGTCAAAGATTCCCGAAATCAGTCTACCCATTGGTGTCCCTTTCACCTGCTTGTAGATTGTTCCCTTGAACGTGAAGTACATCTGGAGACAGAACTTAAGGAGCTGTAGGATTTGGGCATGTCAAAGGCGATTGTTTGTCTCCTCGTATTTCCTTGTGAAACCAGTCCCATCAAAAAGCTGACGTGCGAAATCAATTAGACGTTGTTGACACTAGACAACGTAGATGCGATAATGCAGTCTGACCGACGCATGGTGAAAGCGTTAGAAAAGTCCTTGGCCACTTCTATGGCCTCCCTAGAGGGTACAAGGAGGGCACTCCTCTACGACCCATCGTATCAGTGAAAGGTACTGCAATGTACGGACCCGCAAAGTGGATATTTTGGCGTCTCAAAGTTCTGACCACTGATTTGGAAACAACGGTCAGCTCATCAAAACAATTCTTGAAGAAATTTAAAGGAGTAAGTCTCCTGCCATGTGATATCATGGTAACGTCCCTTTTAATTTATATCCGTCAGGATCCGGCAGTCGAGACCTTTAACTACTCATGGAGAGCAAATACGATGAAACGGAGAATCGCCTTGGACATGCCCATAGCTTACAGTTCCTGAGGTTCTGTCTTGTTCGACCAGCAAAATCGCACCGACCCCAAAATTTGGCGAGCGATCCCGAACGCTAAAAACGTCTCGGAGGCTGTCGGCCGACTTCTCGCAACACTTAGAGTTGGAGTCGGACACAAGTCGGACGCAACCGAAAGCTGTCTGATAATGAAAGCTAAAGACCTACGGCCGGAGCAAAAAACATCTGGTGTTGTCAACACGATCTGGTGAACTTGCACGCAAAGCAAATATGTCGGAGAAACTGACAGACTTCTGAAGACGTGAAGTGCCGAGCACACAGCAGCAGTGCGGCGACATGATGCTTATTCCCAATTTGCGCCTCATTCGACGAGACACGGCCACACATTCAAATTTGGTGATGACGAAATTCTCGCAAGAGAAGACAGTCGGTTGAGCCGAGAATTATTTGACTCCTGGTTCACGGGTCGCCAATGCATAAACAAGTGCAACGATATTCCCAATCCATATTTGGTGCTGAGACTCAATTTGACCAAAGCAAGTCGCCACTTGTCTAAAGGACAGGCCACCACGTCATCCTACGACGACACTGGAGGGACAGGAGGTCGAGCAATCATCACCCCCGACTCCACCACGCGTGATGAAATTTCGGCAGGTCAGAGCCCGCATGCCGTTCAACAAATTATCCACACGCAAGAAGGCGATTACCGTTAATTGTCGTCGAATATTTGCAGTAATGACTGTATCCTATAAATACTGCAAACTCTTTTGCATACGCCACCCACATCTGCTACTGCTATCTGATTATGTCTCTGATGACGAATCCACAACGGATCTCTGAAAGTCAGGCGAATAGAAGTATTATCCCAGTGATCGAGTCGTCTTCTTCTCTATTCACCCAGTACCAATTTGTGCAAATTTCTGATGTCGCTAATGCACGTTTTTGGTGGAGACGTTGACTCTCAGATTAGACCGGATCATGAGTAACTGTGGTTAATTTAATATTTGTCATTGTAATTATCTTCTCAATGTTATTCCCATAATTGGCCATGCTTACCATAATTTTCGATATGTTTCAAATACAAGAAGGATGATTAAGCACATAGACTGCCAAAAATGGTAGTTTAACACCTAAACAATTTACATCAGAGTAATATTTAAAAGCCATGCAAATTGTGTATTTGCCAAATGCAAACAGGTATTTGCGTGATCTCAGTATATAACACAGCTTGAGTAAAACACTATCGAAAAATCGGGATAGCTTCTATATTCGTCTGGTTTACATATTTGGCAAATACACAGTTTGCATGGCTTTTAAATATTATTCTGATATTTATTGTTTAGGTGCCCCCGCGACTACTATATAAATGTATATCAGTAAAAATTGGGTAGGGGCTTACATAAATTAAGTCTTTAATTTTTAATGGCCTGTCACTTTTTTTCTTTTTACTAAAGAGAAATCAATCCATGTAATGCAAGTTTTATCTATGCTTTAAAAAATTATAAAATTATAGATAGGCGCTCTCTGATCGGTACTAGGTCTTAGTCGCCCATATCGACTTTTGATTTGATATTTATTTCGACCAGCAGCAACACGACAGTTGGCACGTTATTGCCAGAATTATATTACCGCCGAAGATAATGTGGCCTGTAATGGTCATTTAGGTCCTAATGCTCAGTGTGACGAGTAAGTCCTGTAACTGTTAAGCGAACGCCAATCTAAACTGATGTATATTCTGACCAAAACTGGCAAGGCATCAAGATTATGGCACAGTGCCTAGAGTTACTTGACATCCAGCCAACAGTTCGCGGGTTTCAGCCGCATGTTCAGCATGTTTAAGTATGGCTGACCGATGACGGCTTAAACGCGAAAATGGCCAGCCAAGTCCCTTTGCCTTTTTAGTAATGCCTTACCACCTTTATGTAGATATTTTAATTTTCTCCTGAACTAAAAGCAGTTTTCACTTCCTCGTCCCCTTGGAAAAAAAATCTCCACAGCAACCTTTTTAATTTAGCTTTTTGGAAGAACGTGGAGGTGACTTGCTACCCGCTGTCCTTTATTCCTTAATGTTTATTGCTTTTTATACATTCTTTCTTATTACTCGTGCGAACTTCTGCAAATAGGGAATGTCATTTAAATTCGGCCTTTAATTTGAGTATTTGTGTTTATGCATGCAGGCGACCAGTCCTCTAATCTTCGCTTAGAGCCACTTTCCCGATATTTCTTTTGGTTAAATCACTGAGGAAATGTAAGTGAAAGGTACCTGTTCGTACGTTTTTACAAGGACAACAAATGATTGGGCTAATTTATACGATGGACGGCCTTCGCATAAAAAGAGAAATAAATTCTATTTCGTAAGGTAGGTTGACCGGACGGTAACGAAGGGAAGCACTATAATTACCAGAGAAGGAGAAGTATGGATTTAGTACGCGAATGCAGGTGCGTGGGGATTATTTGCCACGACAACATTGGAGCACGCATACTGTTTTCCACTTTAAGGCGACGGATATCTTGCTTAAGATGGTGCTGTAAACGTCCGTTTACCGCAAAGGCACGTACGCGGAAGGTATTCTTAACGAAAAAAGCCACAATCTCATCTCTCACAAAAGTGGTTCCGTCAACACTATGCTGCGCCGGGCGAAGGCACACTGCTCTGAAGAAGAATCCAACCGAAACGAGCTTAGTTATCTGTATGAGATAACCACTTCGGGAAAGTAATTCAGAGACTTTGTACGCCGATGCTCGAGACAACAAAAAGCCAAAAAAAGGAACCAGATTATTCCACTCAGACGCCAAAACAAGCACATGACGAATTCTTCCTTATATAAAGAACGCGTCTGAACTCGCTGAAATATACTTGCGGAAACAGCAAATAAAAGTGGCGCACAACCCCTTGGCTACTTTACGTACCCAGCCTGTGCACCATAAGGATAAAGTTGGCTATCTCGATAAGAAAAAAAGCTATCCACAAATTCCCATGCGAAGCTTAAGACACGGTATATTGTGGCCAAACAGGAAGATCCGTCTCCACACGCATCCACGATCACCAATTGGCAGTGAAGAGACGCGATCATTTGTCCGAAGTGGCTATGCATTGCCTTGACACGGGACATAACTTTGCGTGGGACAAAATACTCATCGTCGGAGTTGGCCCCTCCAAAAATGGTCGAGAATTTCTTGAGGTTATGCACTCCAATGATTCATGCATCAACCGGCGTATCGAGTTGGCTGGAGTGTAAAAACACCTCAAAGAAAGGTGGATTAGTCTACAGCCAAGAACTATGGACCAAAATGAACCGCAATTAGCGCTCACATCGGATTATCTGGACTGACTCCGGTCCGACTCAAATTACAGTTGCAAATGGTGCATTACGCTTTTGCGACTGCTAATAATGTCCACCACGATGTGACGCACATTGCAACTACCAATTAGTGCCCACACTAGACGACTATATAACTGTATCAGCACTTTGAACAGTTAATTGTTCTTTGCACATTTTTCTCAAGTCTGATAATGACCTTGGGATCCAGTGTCGAAAATTTACTGAATAAATACCCTCATTTTCCCAAAGGACGCCTTTCTTCGAAATGTATGGTTTATTGCTCACACTGTGGTATATATCTTCATTTCACTCAGAGACCTCTGGTATATTGCATAAGTTATATTTTCCTACGTGAACTGGGAGCCAGTCAATTATAACCTTTTACGTTTCCATCCGATCGAAAGAAACCGTCGTGAGTGGTCTGGTTAATAAATATATACCTGGGATAATATGCTATAACAAAGGGTTTAGATATTTTTTAAACTTTTTCATCAAAAGCAGATCCAATCTTCCTCAGCAGATATTCCACAGAAGACAGGCAGTCTGATTTCTGTAATTAAAAATTCGATCCGACAAAGCTGCTTACGTAAAATCGTTACCAGGCTCTTCAAAAAGGAGATATGGTTTTCTTTATTTGGCTGTGAATCAATAGATAATAACTTTTACACGCAAACACTAAAATTAACATACGGTTCTGCACCCGCATTTTGGTAGATGGAACTTCCCTCATTATCTGAGATGATGGTTCGTGATTATAAAACCATAAAGATAGACTTATTAATACGTAGACCTATACATATTAATATACATCATAATATCTATATACTAAGTTACAAAATTTTACATCTCATATAAACCTTGAAATCATGCTTTAAAAGCTTAAATGTATATATTCCAAAGATGTTAACTGATGTCACGCAAGATAATATGCTTTATTTCTGTAGACACAAAATTCTCAAATAATACGTCAGTGAAGTTGTCTTTGGCTCTTATCTTGGACTAGATGAGAAGTACTACACCAGTGAGTGAAGAAATAGGAAGTAATTGTATAAAATGACACCATTTCAGTGAATTTGGTTGCGGTCGTATGTTGGCGATCGTGTGTAATGAAATTAGAATAAATTATCATGACAATATTGCCAACACGTATATGCAGTCTTAAAGTTAGGCATTTACGTGGGATGTATATATTAAATTTTATTTTATTTGAAACAATATATTATTCTGATTGGTAAAATGGATCTGTTAAATGACTGACTGGTGTCATTTCTTAAAGTTATGTGGTATATAATTATTTACGCAAATACAAACTTTATAAATATAATTACCGTCAATTTAGCCTAGCGTCGATTATCTGAAAATTTTTTCCATCGCAAAGTATATGCAAATAGAGCATTTAGTTGGGCTCTACTGTTTGAAATTCGAGTGCATGTTTCCACTAGCGCGTAAACACCTGTTTTAAGTTGAACAAACGCATTTCCAAAACAAGCTTTTTCCGCTGTAATTTGTGAATTAAAAAAGTTTTGCTTCAAGGCTCATGCGACACCTTTAACCGACGAAAAAAACGTCTTTTATATTAACGGAACTGTCAATTTGCTCATTCTCATATAACAAAAGTTTCAAGCAACCATTCGGGAGGTTAACTTTCTCCCTGGGAAGGAGGGTTACCCAGGAAAGCAGGGTTACCCGTTAGCCTTAGTGCCGGCTGCCTGGCACGTCCACATGCGGCGGATAATGGCACGGCCTTCAGTGAAGGTTAGCTGGGAAATAAACAGGCTCCCTGGTCATGCGAATAGGCAGTCGCGGATACAGCAGCGACAGTGTTTCCAGGACGCGATGGGCTGAGGTCTGTCGCATCGACTGTCTTATAAAACGCCGCAAGCCACAGTGACGACATTGTGACTGCCATTAAATAGTTCTGCTTGCCACTCCTGATTTGTGGTTAGGTTATTGAGCCAAAGCGCTAGAGGAAACAACGTTGAACAAGAATCCGATCAGCTGTTGGGGGCCCGACTGTATTCAACATCCCCAAGAAATATAATGACATGTTTAATTACGCTTCTACGGCGCTTCTATGGCGTCCGCAGTAACCGACGCGCTCCGAAACCCTTGTCTATTGGTGCGGGCGAATGGTATGCAAGCTGGATAACTCAAACGAAAACGGACTCCTGGCATAGAATGCTGTGAAGCGCGAACGCTAGTGAAACCTGGTAGTCAAAAATTGACGGCGTGCAGTCTCCATGAACATCAGGTGGATGTTTTTTGCCTGTCCGAAGTCCGAATCTGCGACTAAGATGCCCGAGAAATAAAGATCCCAGGAGTCGACTCTCATCTCACCCTGTATCACAGTGGCTCATGTGACTCATCGCGAAGACACGGCCGGCTATTGCCCCCTCGGAACAAGCAAACCATGCACTACTGGCATGGGAATCAGCCAACGACCGGATGGCTTGCGTTCGACTAAAAGGGCCTTTTTACGAACATTTCTGTCGTCGCTGTGTATGCACCAACATCAGCGGCCGAACAAAAAGACAAAGAGAGTTTCTACTTGCAGCTACAGGAGACAGTTGAAAGACTTCCTCGCCGTTATCCGTTAATGGTTGCCGAGGACTTGAATGACCAGACTGAGGCTGGTGACCCGTCAAAAAGCCACCTTCTTGGTCGTTTCGGGCTTCGCTCCGGAACCAACAATGGTGAAAGGATGCTGCAGTTTGCTGAACAGAACCGACTGTTTGTTACCCACACACGCTTTCTGCATCGTCACAAACATCTACGTACCTGGTATTCGAACGATGGCCGTACCACCAGTCAGATCGATTATATTCTAGTTGCTTCACGGTTTCGCAACTAGGTCCACGATAGCAGGTCGATTCGAGGTGCCGAAACCGGTAACGCCCACGGGTCTGACCATGCTCTCGTTCGTACGTGCCTGAATGCTCACCTCTTATCTGCGCCCAAAATGCCATGTGCGAGACGCCCTGATGTCACAAAGCTCCGGCAACCCAGCACAACTTAGGTCCTAAGCACGGAAATACGGTCTTATTTTACGACCCAGGTTGACAGCGAAGGCAGTAGCAAGTGGGCATCACTGAAGACATCCGTCTACGGGGCAGCTGAGAAAATTCTCAGAATCACTCAGGATCAGCGGAAAAATCTGCAGGTGTAAACCGAGACGACTCGAACCAGCTCCTGCAGCGATGCCTTCTTCCGCCAATTTCGAAAGCTAACAGCAAAGTTGGCTAGGTGATTATTGGTCCGAAACGGCAACTTCTATGGAGCAGGCTTCAAACGTTGGTGACAATCCAAATTGTGACAAATCATCCGCCAAATTAACGGTAAGCCCCCGACACTGTAATTCTGTTCGCGATGTGACTGCAGTCCTTATTGCTGACAAACCGGCCAGGCTCTACCGCTGGTGTAAACATTTTAAGCACCTCAACTTTAATGAACGACGCATCACACCCTCCCCCTCCATCACAGCGGAGTTTCAATCCTCTCCAGCCTACGCAGTGTCGTGTAACCTCCCTTCCGAAGACGAAGTGACCGATGCAATTCAGAGGCTGCGCAACAACAAGGCGTGCGGAGAGGACAGTATTCCTGCAGAAATCTAAAAGTCCTGTGTAGAAACCTTGGCTCCTTGGCTTCATGAGGTGATTGTACAGGCATTGCGAGAGGAGGCCGTTCCCGATGACTGGGGCTCAGGCATCCTTGTACCTGTTCACAGTAACGGAGATAAAACAAGATGTGCCAACTACCGCGGCATAAGTCTTATCGACGTTTCTGCAAAGATCTTCGCTATTTTTCTTCTCAGGCGCTTCCAGACTGTACGTGAGTCCAAGACATGGCCCAACGAAGCCGGATTCCGCGCTGGGCGTGGAAGTGCGGATCACATATTCACACTGAGGCGCATTCTAGAATTCCGTGATAGCTACTAAACACCGACGGCCCTTTGCTTTGTCGACTTCACCGCCGCATTCTATTCCATCCATCGTGAGTCCCTGTGACCAATAATGGGACTGGATGAGGTGCCGACCAAACGCATTGCCATGACTGAGGCCTTCTATGGGTCCACCCCCGCATGAGTTCTGGTCCACAACAATCTCTTTCAATCGTCCGATATCCGGTCTGGTGTTCGACAGGGCTGCGTCCTCTCACCCATTCTTTTTAACTACACCATTGGGTGGATTCCCGAAAAAGCCCTACATTAAGAAGATGGTGTTGAGTTTGCACCCTGAAGGCGGCTAACGGATCTAGACTACGCCGATGATATTGCGCTGCTGGCACCAATTTTTGGTGGTCTAAAGTCTGTACAGTAGACGCCAAAGATCGTGCAACATTTCGACATATGCGAAAGTCCGATATTCTTTCGCTGATCGGCATTGACTCAAGTTGTGATACTGATTACTCTGTAGACTTTTCTGAAGTCATTTCAGTCAGGATGGGATGCAGGCTTTTTAACGAGCTTTGTTCTGACCACGAGCAATACGTATTTATTGTAACAACTGGCTACATAAGTAGTATGCCTTTTTATCCTTGATTTTGACTGCCTTTATAAATTCAAATATATTTTATGGAAAACATGCACATGATTTTGACTGCCTTTATAAATTCAAATATATTTTATAGAAAACATGCACGGTGACTGCCTTTATAAATTCAAATATATTTTATGGAAAACATGCATGAAAAAATTATTTCTTGCACATGTTTGATAGAAAATTACGCTTTCTTTAAATTTTATACTCAGACAAAGGGTAGCTATCGGTTTTACAAAAAGTTGCTAATTATGAGCTTTTTTACGATCGTGGGGTCTTCATTCATCATACATCGTATAGTCAATTTATTAGTGCTGCCTATACTGCATAAAATATATTCCAAATCTATTTGAATATTTGATGACTACTGTGTATTTTCTTCCTCAAACTGTTGGCGAAAATGTACATTTCCTAAAACAGGATGTACACAGTGCGCAGTTTTTAAACCTTGAATTCAAGTGTAGCAGTCAGTAGTTTAGAAAATTATTCGGCGATTGAGTAACTTTTTTAAAACCAAAAGCTACCCTTTATTTGAGTATAAAGTTTAAAGAAGGCGTAATTTGCTACCAAACAAGTACAAGAAATAATTTTTTCGTGCTTGTTTTTCATAAAATGTATTTGAATTTATAAAGGCAGTCAAAATCAAGGATAAAAAGGCATACTACTTATGTAGCCTGTTTTAACAATAGATACGTTTTACTGGTGGTCGGAACGGTGCTTGTTAAAAAGATCGCATCCAATTCTCACTGAAATGGCTTCAGAATATTCTACAGGATAACCAGTATCACAAATAGAGTCAATGCCGATTAGCGAAAGAGTATCGGACTTTCACATATGTCGAAATGTTGCATGATCTTTGGCGTCTACTGTAGTGTCGCGGTTTAATTAGATCACTATGTCGGTTTGCATGTCCATGAATTTCGGAAAGACAAAGTTATTTTCGAGCTGCATTCATGGCTAGGAGACGTCACCCCTGGGGATTAATGGCCGTAAACTTGAGGTAGTAGACATCTTTAAATACCTCAGGGCGAGGCTGCTACCGAGCAGTAGAGCAAAGATGGCATTTTCTCTCGTATCGATGCTGCTAGCTGGGTTTTATTCAGTCCTTCGACAGCTCTTTAGATTCGACGTGAAATCTCCATCGCCATGAAGGCCCGTGTATTCTGTGCATCCATCCGGTCATTCGTCCTCTACGGGTGTGAATGCTGGGCTGTACGCGCTGAAGATGAGCAATGACTGACGGTCTTTAATCACTGATGCCTGAGGACCATCCTGCGAGTTAAGTTTAGCGACTTCATCGCAAATGAGACAGTCCGCATCCGCTACGATCGTATAACGAGGATATCTCAGGCCATTCAAGAAAGGTGACTGAGGTGGTTTAGGCACGTTCTCCGTCGTCCGCCCCGCGAGCTTAGCTATGTTGCCCTCGACCCGGCACCACAGTCCACCTGGAAGCGTCGAAGAGGTGGACAACTGAAGATATGGCCCGACACCGTCCGTCGAGAAATGAAAGCAGTTCTTTGATCTTCTATCTTTGGTCTCCGTCGCTGGAGAAGAAATGGGGTGAAGCTCTCCAGATCCACTGCCGCCAGCCGTCACGCATGGAGAGGTACCGTCCGCCACATCATTGAGGCCGGCTAGATCAGGCATGATCGCAGCCATAACAAGTACAAGTTAGTTAAATTTCTCCTTTCCTTTCATGATGCAGTTGCTGAATTCTGTTTGCCAAGGCCCAAATTAATGTTCTCCATTAACATTTTGTGAATTGTTCTTTGATGGACGCTATCGCATTTAAACTATTATTTAGTAGAACACGCTATTTGTGTGTATATATTTCGAATTTGCCTCTCAGCTGTGCAGTTTATATATGCAATGCTTGCAGTGTATAGTGGTCAACATTGCATGGAAAACGTTGAAGTTCGCAAAGCGTTTATCGCACGGATGCGCGCGTTTTACTGCGTTAAAGGATAAATAAATCTTTAAAAGGAAGCATATTTTGCTGGAAGAAGTCTAATTTTTTTCTAAGTACCAATTTGTTTTATCGAACACTGTCATAGAAAATGCTGTAAAACACGTCAATTATCGACTGCCTTATATAACAGACTTAAATAGATTTTTAATGGGTCCTGCGTGCTTAGAGGAAGAAACAGAGTTTGCAGGTGGCAGGAGAAGGGCTGCCTGTCGGCTAAGAAACTAGATTATAGTCGTAATTTAAAATGTTATCATCCTTCGTTTGATCGGTGACCAGCGTGGCGCTGTCCATCCGAAGTCGATGAATGCCGTTATAACTGATGGCATCTTTTACAATGTCGACATACACCTTGCCGCTTATAGTATCTTTTTTCGACCGGCAGATCGGTCGCTTTCCGAAATTGATGGCCATCAAAACAGTGGAAGTCGACAGTTCTTGAAAGTTGGTATCGATACAGTGTGTTCTCTGGGGATGTACTTTCCGCACATGACCGCCTGTGCCGATTTTGGAGGCATGCCTGAGAATAACACTTAATCACAATAGTAAATGCCCTTCCACTGCGAAAGGCTGCAACTTTATTAGTTTCCTACTCAGAAGTGGATTTATCATAGCGGTTTCCTAACGAAGGCTGCATGTGTGCATTCTTTCTGTAATTATTCCTCAAGCGAACATTGGCAAATATTACCTAGGAACAGCGCTAACAGACATATGATGCTATTATTACTGCTCAGTGAATAAAATCTTCATTCTGTTTTGTTGTGGACCATTTTCACCTACGATACTTACTTCTACAAACTGCTTTATAGTTAATAAATGTTGACACTTTTGCTTGGCTAATAGCACGCATATTAGATAATGATGCAGGTGGCAGCTGTTCGGCTGCCAAATATCTTATGCGAACGTAGTTAGTGTCAGATAGGAGATAGTTTAAAATGTTCACGGCACGGTCCAATCCGGAAAAGTTAAAGTATGTCGCGCGTTCCCGTTTAAATATCAGGTGAGCTGTCATACTTCTCTATACAGTAAAACAGATTCCGTCAAACAGATGTATTACTGCACTTTGGGGCAAAAAATCATATATTAGAAAAAAAAACGATTTGAAAACTAAAATTGTTCCTTGTTTCTGAAAATAAGTGCAATTCATAAAACTTGGCGTCACCTGCGTGTCAAAAACTTCGGACCAAATTTTCCAGCTGTGCATGAGGTGATTCAAATCCTTATAAGTTATTTTTGTGTTCCCCTATAGCATAATACATACTCATAAAACTTTTGGTTCTGGCGTACTAAATAGCATGGGTAATTTCTTTGATATCAGGGTACTCCAGATTTAGCCAAAATTAATGCCTGCTAGCCTAAAAAGACTAAATTAGAAGGGCTATTTTCCCTACTAAATGGGTTCTTCAAGCTTAAATCCACTTATTCGATCAAAATCCCTACCAACTCAAATTTCGTGCTGACTGTGGCACGAATTCTGAGTCATTCTGTATGTTTTCCATCAAAACGAGATAGCCTGACATTAAAATCACAAAAATCGGCCAAATTATTTCGCGCTCAAATGCATGCTTGTTACAAAATGAACAACTTAATATTTTCAGCTAAAACGTAAGCAGTAACCTTATAGGAAATTTCTGCACTCAAATAATCACCGTAGTCTATAAAGGAGTTTTCAATTTTTCAATAACCAGATCAACTGTTAAAACCTAACCTTTTGCTATAAGCTAAAAGCATTTGCGTTTTTGTTCATCATTTCATTGCGTATTGAGCCATACATTATTAATGGCTTGCCTTCAAGTCAGATGTAGTTATCTTCTTGGTGGATTTGCATGCGCGAAAAGGCTGTCAGCGGTTCAGGACGTGATAGATCATGTCATTTGGAAAATATATTTTTTCACGAAAATGAGCGGAAGAAAGAATGCTTTATTAAGTACCGCAAATAGAGCAAAATGTGTCGCTAAAATGCTTAACTATATTTTTGAATAAGATAGCTTTATAGTAATGTCCCTCAGCGGAATGATAGAACCAAGCATTTTCCAATTTTGCAAAACCGCGCAAGCAGCACCAATAACAATCCTGCCGGACATTTGGAGACGCGTTCCTTAGTGGGTAACTGGTGTCAGAATGGAATTGCACATTAGATAGTTTCATTTATAGGCAAACACAAAATGACCCTAAAATCAATCCGTTGAACAAAACAAGACAGAATTATACCAATATTTTATTTTAAGGAACTCCTCCCGAATCGTTATTTGCAGTGGTTAATGTTTTCATAGGTTGCAATGTTCACCAGTGTAAAGACTCCTGCCGGGCTCTTCGATAAAGCGAAAGTTGACTCATGCTTACGTGTATCCAGTCCACGAGATTTTTATTTCAAGAGACAATACAGCGGTTCCCTCGAAAATAAACACCAGACCTATTTCAGTTATGTGCATCGAAGATAGAAGA
>UYRU01042607.1:10127-22794 GCA_900617775.1 Dibothriocephalus latus | reverse complement strand
AGTGGCTAACTGGCGGACTGATAGTCAGGCTGCAGTGGCTCTTGCTTAAAATGGCCGCAACGGCACTCCGACGTAAATGGGATCCTAGTCAGGTGCTGTTGTGGTGAGCATTGAAGGGCCGGTCTATCCCTTCTTGACTATGCCTTGACATCGGACCCATTTGAATGAGGGAAGAGAAAGTGAGGTAGGTTCATTGCTCGTCTACTCCCACCATGATCCAGCGTACAGCCGCCGTTCCTGCACCAAGCGGTTGTGGAGCATGCGGTCGATTTCGTCGGAATCGACGGTCGAACTATTTGTCTGTCCATTGATCACTCTACAAAACACACACAAGGCGATCGGCGCGATCCGATTTCACCCGTTCGTGGGCAACTTTCCAGCCCACAGCTTTAAATGCAACCTGACGGCTTCAAGCGCCTCAACTTGCGTATAGTGTGAAAAATGCTCTGAGCTTCGACCTGAGTCTCTTTTCACATTCTCAGTCCCATTCACTATCCGAACATTGTAAACCGGCCATATCAATAGGCTAATTTAGCATCTTTCCAATTTTGAGTTATACTACCTTAAGAGTCAAACCATCGTGCTTGATAAGATATTTATAAAGGATTATAATTAATAAATATAGTCAAGGAATACGTTCATTCCATGCGGTTTTTGGTCTCTTGGATACTAAAAGTACACAAATCTCCAAAAACGTTCAAAATTTCGGAATATTCAATAAACTGTAACATTTTTCCTGATTTAATTTATGAGAAAACTGTCCACATTTCTTATTTAGTCAGTTTTTTGCCAACCCATATGTTTAAGTTTTATAAGCGTTAAAATATTATCACGGACAAATATGCACAGGTCGTGAGTTTTTCCCTTAGCATATGAATTTATTAATTTTAGTTTTGCCTACAATTTGAAAATATTGCTGCCAACTAACTTAAGACGTTTTATTTACCGAAGGACACTTCTTTCGGATGGCGATATTTCAGGGGTTCGTGACCATTTATTTGGATCTTATTTATTGCTACAATATTGTCGCCAACTCTATAACGGATGCTAAAATGCAATCGACAGCAAAACATAAAGTGACCATTCTTTTGAGCAAAAATGATTGGCTAGGAGAAAATAAATAGCCTAATAATAAAATTCTTTGATTGACAGCTACGTCTTAGGCTAGAAGTAACGAATTTTAAAACAAAGATAGTTTTTCGTTCGCAAATACAATGACCTCAGCATTTGACAGGGTTTTGCATGAAAAATTATGAAGCAAATATTCTATGGGGAAATATCCTATCAACCATAAGTACACCTCTTAATTATTGTCCCGAAACACAACCAGGCAAATATTTCATTTGCTAACATTTGGCATTTTGCCTAGGGTCTTCTGAAATCCTTATACACAATATGTTTAACTACCAAAATACTCGAAAGCAGAGACTTTTAATACCAACCAAACATCCAAATTACTAATGTTTACTCGGATTTGGCAGGAAACACCAAATAGCCCAAAAGATTTTTCTGCATCTGCATATGTTTATTTAAAAGTTCAGAATAAAAATGTAAGTTGACTTATAGAGGAAGGCGGATAGACGTGTGCAGATCAAGTGCATATGATTTTGTTTCTTAGATATTCTACTTCGTTGAGGGTTGTATTAGAAAAGAAGCGTATATGTGACATTCACAGAACTTCCTGTGAAGTAACAGAAACACGAAAGCAACATTTCAATGAGAATAGAGAAACCACAGTCCAACATTTGAAGGCAAATAAACGTTTTCTTTAATATCGCTTTTTATGCTGTTGGAAGTTGTTTTACAATTTAGCAAAACTTAAGTGAAGTGAGCACCTTAACATGAATAATCTTGAATCAAAATATGTCCAGTTGACAGATGGTAAAAACGTTCTACCAACGACAGCAGTTCATCTTTTAGGTGGTAATGTTTTAGTATGCCAATCTGCGGATTTCTATTCTTTAGACGGTTGCCCTCGCCTTGCAACTGTAAGCCAATGTCGACAGTACGTGGCATCAATGCTATCCAATGGGGCAACTGCCCATGCACAATCCCTTAACCTATTTGCCCTTCTGCAGAACCAATCAAATTACCAATCTGCGTCTGGTGGCGAAACCGGTTCGTGTGGAGCAGCGGTTCAACTAATGTAAACAATTGTCTATAACGTGCAAGTTCGGGACTAATTTTCATTATAAATATGCCCTAATAAACACATAAAAGACGCCTCGGAAATGGATAGTATTTTTAAAGATACCAAAGCTGCTAGGGCCTTATATTTTCCAAAAGAGGACCATGAGCATCTTCTTAACCCAACATTGCCTCAAAGTGACACGTTTAATGCAAGTCCTTCTACCTCCGGAAATCACAGGGATGTGAAAGTTACTTCAAAACAGTTAAATAATGGAATTGCGAAACCGCCCTCAAAACCGACTATGAACGCTGTCATTTCTTTACCGATGCCAGAAGACCGTGCGTTTGACTACTCGTCTTTCAGGTTTCCTCCTCCAAAGCCTCGTCTTGATCCAGCGACGGGTAGAGTGCTCAATGATGTTATCTACGATACCCTCAAGGAAGCTGATTTCCCAGAACGGCGAAAAGCTATGCAGGAAATGTTAAGGGGTGAAACTCCTTTACAAAATTTGGAAGATTGCAAGACTTCAGTAAAAAATGGGATCCCATTTAGTACAGAAGCCGAAACAAAAAAGAAGAAGGAGAAAGATAATGAATCCACAGGCTCGGTACACCATTTTTCACAGGACATTCTGGATGTCAGTGGAGCGCAGGACGGTTCTGTAAACGTAGCATTGCCCGACGAATTACCGAAACTTGATAGGAGGAGTGTCCTCAAGGCCCACTGCCACAAGACGCTTCAGTTCATAAAACATGCACTGACCTTTCTCATCTCGCACATCGGTCTTTCCTGTTTGGTTGTTGGTTATACCATTCTCGGAGCCTTGATGTTCTGTGCGGTTGAGCGCGATGCCGAACGCAGGGTTAAGGAGGACATGATGCAGCGGCTAAATAGCACAGTACAGGACCTGATGGAAGTTTGGTTGGCTAGTTACTATAAAGTTAAGGAGGAGCTTGAAATGATCCACAGCCTGGTTAAGGAGTCTAGAACGGCTTCGAATACGAGCATGGAGTTTCCACAAACGCCTTCCATTGGCCCATTTTTGCAAGGTCTTGAGTGGTATGTACATGGATTAGAACTTTCAAAGGGAGTAATACCAAGACACTGGATTGATGATATTAGTTCCGAGAACTCAACGGACACTCTGACGGACACATTCATGCAATCAAACACTACACCGTCCGCTGGGATTTTGGGGAGTACAGTTGCATCAACCTTTCTGCCCACAAACGAACCTTATGAAAACCTTCGGAATTACCTGGAACAGGACACAAATTCTTCAATGCTAAACATTACTTTATTAGCGGAGATGGTTAGGAAGAATACCAGTGACATAATACTAAATTACCTCGGACAGGTAGTTCATGCAATAAAAGACAGAGGGTGGAATGGAGCTACGAACGTGGAGGAGATAAACTGGACTTTCGAAGGCGGAGTCCTATTCGCAATTACTGTGATAACAACAATAGGTAAGTCAAATGCTGGTCGCAAGCTAGTGAAGTCAACCGATTGCGTAGGCCGATTGAAATTCCCTTCTTTCCATTCTGATGCGCTCTACTTATTAAGCACTGATAGATTCGTAGGACAAACTTTACATTAGGTCCTTTTTTATATGAAAATTCCAGAGTAGGCTTAAAATAACCTCAAAGCGTTAAGTGTTTTGCTGGTATTTGCGTCTGCTTTAAATGAGAAGCTAGGTATGTTTTTTTTTATCTTTGCAAGTTTTGCACTTGCCACAAGCATAAGAAATTCATGTTTGAACTACATTGTCTTAGTCAACGGCACTATTCCTCAACGTGACTAATGTAAGAACAACACGTAAGCCATAACAATATGTGGCCTTATTTGCCAAAGTAGCATCATTTCACTTCTCTCTATCATAAAGTACGACATCATGAGGCCTTATATTTTTCGAGCACACAGTTTCTGCATGCAGCCAAGACCAAAAGAACTTGAGCAACAGTTTCAGGCATCTACATAAACAAAAAGATATCTCACATTTTTCCATAGGTATGCATTGGAACAAGGCAAATAACGCAAATTTTTAACGGTTAAATACACCACCCATGCGCTTTTTTCACACGATACGTTATAAGTGATTTGCCATTAAGTCAAGAACCAGATACTTTCTTGTATTCTTTGTAAAAGTCTGTTTTTGCAAGCGGGGCATGCCATGACGTTATCTTTTAAATAAAATAACCAACCTTTAGGATACAATGTAGTGTTTATCTGTAATATAGAAATATTTTTACTTTTAGTACCGTTTTAAAAACAATTTATACTTACATATTACGGGAACCTATCAACGTGAATAACCGTTTCCAATGTGACGGTAAAATTTTCCGCTGCGTAAATCCGGAGACACAAATATAGTGAACAGCATTATCTGAGGTAAAGTTGACCTCTTCTCTTTTTTTAAATGTGCACTTGAAAATCTCCGTGATATAATACCCCGAAAAACCTTACCGACGCATGGGTCAAAATTTACTGTCAGGTGCAGTTATCTTCAAAAATATAAATACCGCATCTATAACTTGGAAAGGACCAAATAGTAAGCAGTAGATTTTAAATTCGGGCATCACTTTTGATTTCTTTTCTGGTAATAAGTAAATTGTAAGCCATCTATATGAAATCGGAAATATGAATACTATTTTAATACTTATATGACGCACAACAATGCAATTTCAATCTTAGAGCAGAATAAATCAGAAGAAAATCGCTATCGACTTATTTCGGTAATCAAGAGGAATGAGAAGGATTTTTGTCGGCATACAAAGTCTCAGAGTTACTTAGAAAGTGTCATGGGCGCCAAACATCTTCAACGGTTGTCTAGAACTTCCCTTTTGATATTAGTAAAGGACATAAGTATGTAGTCCCGTAACGTCGTCATAAAAGTCCAGTTTTGAGTAATCGACATCATTGACCTCCTGCTGTCAGTCTACATTCAGGTTTAATACTAAAGTCAGTAGGAAATTACAAAATCCGTGGCAGTATGGGCGCATAGTCATTAGTTTGAATGGCGCTTACATAAACCATTCGCTGCCGGTCAGACTATCGATTTGAAATTAACTCGAAGTCTTAAGGATTCTTGAATAGTTTGTTTCCAACAAATTAACTATAATTTTTGTAATAAAACTCCAAATAAAACTTCAAAAATCGCATTTCAAGAGACCCTAAACGGTTGGTTAGATCATTATTTGCTGGCATGGCAATGTTAAGAACATTTCACTACAAGAGAGCGGAAAATGTTGGCAAGCAAAATAAATATTTATAACAGATTTTCGATGGTTTCATACAAATGAAGTTAAAAAATGTTTTAGCAGAAGCAAATGGAAGTCAAACAATCGGGTTGAGCGCCTGGATGCAAGTTGGTTTTTCGCTACAATAGTACATTTATTGGCACCTAAAAGGGTGTATATGTGTTCTACACATGAGAAGAATGTTTTGCATTGGTTGGGAAACTTGCTGTGATCATGTTTTTTGTTCAATTACCCAAAGCACAGAGAATTCGATTATATGTTCAATGTGGGCATGAATTTGGGTTTCCTGGTTTCTTTTTATGGGCTTAAATATCGGCCAAAATGGTAGACGACGCTTTGACAGTTAAAAAAACTGCTAGAACTAATCGCTTTCGCGAAACAACTAGCTTATATATCAGAATAGGCTAATTCTATATTGCGGAACAATGGGAGTATAAACGAGTTGAGTTTGGCTTAATAACAGTCTGGGAAAAAAGGCCGCACTATGTGCTTCAAGATATCTCGATTAAAATTGGCTGAAGAGGTCCAGTGTCCATCGCGCATTTAATGAGCTGATATTAGGAATACGTGATGAAATCTAGGATTTAAAGAACGCAAGCTTAGTATTTGGCGGCGGGTTTAGTTGCGTGTAATCAATGCATGTGCTGTTGAATTGGCCTGATGTTTTGAGTGTCAGGTCAAGACAATAATAAAAAATCCAAAGGAAGACTGGGATTGATAAAGCACAAGAGATTGAATATTATGAAAATAAAGGCCTCAAACGTAAGCACTGGTAAAAGGCAAATAGAATTATGTGTGCGAAAAACGTATACCATACTCCTGTCCAGCCTAGAGTTTCACTGATGATTCGTTTGCTGGGTCAGGCAGCAAGGAGGTGTTTGACTTCTCAGTTGGCACCACAGCATCCTTCATACGGTTCCTGCTATGCAACATTCAGGGAATAATATTATATCGATATAATTACATTGTATTTGCATATAAATTATAAAAAGTAAGATGTTATGTTCTTAAACGTAATCTGTCACTTCACGAGAGTCAAATATTCACTTCTATCAAACATTTAATCAATAGGATTTTCTACGTAAAATTTCTTTTAAATGTTGTTAATCCGCTTATTTATTACACTTGTAAACACCTAAAAGAAGCCGCACTCGTTATACCTCCGCCATCTCTCGATAGAATTCTCAACATTGACATTATGGTTGGAAACTTGTTCTGCCCCTGAGAAGGAGAATATATATGCGAAACATTAGGTTTTGTTTAGCTATGCAAGCGATAAAACTGTATGAGAACAATATTCAGAGCATACTTGCTTGTTTGCACCCGATTACCTTTATTTCATTTCACACAAAACTAGCTAGGCGCCTGTCAGAAGATTGAGTAAGACTGGCTTATAAATCTAACTATATAAACAGCGATAGAAGTTATAGTGCTAAGTGATAGACCTCACAGAGTTCTGGGATAATAAAATTGTGTTCGCCAGCGCCACATACTTTATTTCCTAGTCTTTAGCAAATGAGCAATATTGATTGACGTCTTTACGTGGGTCTGCATACGTTGCCCGTTTTATTAACAAACCTACTTGTTGTTTTACTTATTTATTGTACAAGGATGATCGAGTGAATTGAAATTGTTATCTAACGGTTACTCTGAGTAAATATTTAATAACTCATTTGCCCTGTATGAGAAAAGAAAATGCGTGTTTGCCTTGTAGTTGATTTGTAGAACTACACGCGATATTTGTGTAGAGATTTTCATCAGGAAATGATCCAGTTAAATACAAGATTGGTTTACTTATACAAATTTCTGCAAATAAGAGGCAAAACTTTCGCTTGGAATTCTATACAGTTCATGTAAAAAAATGCAAGAGTATATCTGAGTGCCGAATGAAGAGTTCTGCTATCGTGGCATTCGAGATTTACAGTAAAACACATGGACAGAAACAGATTCGATCGTTGAGGCAAAAACTATAGGATTCTAATATAAAGCGTCGCTGAAAAATCGAATATCTCTAAGCATTATCGTGCCTTACATTCACCACCAATTGCTGCATGTGGTGTGATGACTGCTTCTTGCGCCACATTCCCTTCGAAAAATACAGCGTCTTAGCCATCAGTTTTAATTATTGGCAGGGCACAAAGTACAGATACGTTAAGGCCGATAAATCCCTCACAATTTCCACTCATTGTCTCTGATTATAATTTCGAGTGTAACTTTGTTCCGGAAGTTGTGTTTTTTTCTCGTCAGCTATGCTATTCCTTTCATACCGGTAACAATTTAGCCTCTGATCTAATTAACATTTTGATAAAAGATGGGGGTTTTGACAGGTTTGAATACATTATCCGAACTTATTGTGAAAAACTCGGCGGCTTCGATGTTATTCGAACCGACGCCAGCCAGGGAAACCTTTAATACACTAAACACTACTGAAAAATCCGAAACGCACACAAAAAGGTGATTATTAATTTGGTCTGAATTATGATATGCGTCTGTTGCATGGTTCTCTAAAAATGCTTGTTATAAATAGGCTCTTTTAGTGTTATATATTAAACGAATAACGTAAAAGGCTTTTGAGGTTTAACTCCAATACAAACCGTCTACAAATTCTGACGTGATGGCAGATTCACTAGTTGTGATGGCACACATGGTCGTGAAAATATGAACATGATAAAAAAGGTTTCTATATGTCATGTAACAGAGCGGACGATGTACTTCCCGGTACGTTGCACTATTGCATGGAGGTAAATAAAACGCAAAGATAAAGGCTAAAGCAAACGAATAACATCAGATTTCCATTTAAATTCTGATAAAACTTTCATTTCTGACCGCACTTTAATTCAACAAAAACCATTTTACATTTGACTCCGGAGGACGTTATGTGTTGTCTCCTCTTTCCATTTCTTCTACTAGACTTGTCCATAAGTTTTTCAAGATATTAAATCGTCTATGTTTATAAAGTCTAGTAGAACCATGCTATTAAAAACACTCAGCTTTTCGTTAAAGCTCTTAAAACGAAATTTTCGAATTCGGGGGCACAGTGAAAGGTATAGAGCAATTATCTTTGTTTCCATAGAAGAACTGACTCTGTCAGCCAGAAAGCAAGAACCGCAAGGTAGTCATGTTTGCTGTGAAAAAGAGGTACACATAAAAACTGTTGAAAAATTAGCAGTTCTAATGCAAACTGCCCTGCAAAGGACTGTCTACAATAAAAGGGAAATAAAAATAATGCAAGATAAGGTTAATACATGTTGGCCTCGAGCCAAGACTTTTATCCCCCATAGTAAAGTTGACGGTCAAATGTTCCAGATGTAGCACTTTGACAACGCAAAAGCTACCATAACTTCTACTTCTTGAATGGCTTCATTTTGACCACTGGAATTGCCATCTCGTTGGAAAAGGTTCAAAAATGACCCGGAGTTCTATACTGATTTCTGCCCAAAGTAGCTATAGTGAAAGTGCGCAGTTCGTTGTCTACGCAGTTTCCTCTGTCAGTTTTTTCTACGATGTCCTGTATTTCAGCCCGAAGCCAATCTTTTTCTTTGATCAGTGATACCTACAGTAAAAAACGAACCTAAACGTATTACATTCAGACTACCATTTAGTTATTTGTTTCGGCCAACCTGTTTCCTTCAGTGAATTACATTAAAACGTTTCAATTAGTTTTAATTTGCAAATACCTGTAGCGGGTATATTTTGGAACACATAGCTATGGTATGTTAATAACGATATAAGGATTTCTAAAATTTGGCTTTTTAAAAAACGTAATATTGCTTTGAGGCTTTAATTCTTAAAACGATTCGCTCCCTTCAGATTCTGTACATCATTTTTACTCGTTCGTTAATCGGCGCGAATTTCTTGGGTTTACAATTAGCAATTCAAAACCTAAGGACGTGACTACAGACAACACTTTACAATGAGGTGCAGACGTCTTTAAGCACAAGAAGACAATATATTCAGTATGCATTTGTTTGAAGTTCTGTCCTTGACAAAAAGCATTGGAACCATTAGTACGTAGCAGTAAAGTGTAATGCTTCCTTAATATGCAAATTCAAACTCTTCTGTACACTCGCTAAACGTCTGGCAATGACCTGGAGAGCCAGCTTTGAAAATGTGCACAAAACATTTTGTTATCGTATCCTAAAGAATTTTCATTGAAATAAACTAATCATAATTAAAAGTGTACGTGAAGATTTTGCAATGACTAGCTGAATTCTAGCTATCTTTGAAATGATATGGAGTAGTTCGTTTTGCCTGTTAGCTGAATCAGCTATCTGACATGCTACTTCAGGTACATAAAATTTACTTCAATTCTCCAAGCGTGGATTGATAGAATCTTTTAAGTGTTCATCATAATTTTGAGATTTATTCCTTTGTCGGATGCCGGATTAAAAACGCAATACCGGTTGGAGTGAAAATAAATCCTCATTTCTGTGAAAAGTTTCTCTTTAAAATGGGGGTCTTAACCTACTAATCTGGAACATGAAAGGAATAGTATCTCATCAAAAGTGCACTGTTGTGGTATTTCATGGTGGAAGCCGATAGTGTTGACAATTTCACAAGAAATAGGCTTAAAAGTAAAAATTTTTATTTATGATTGGACGCAAAAAATCGCACTGAAACAATGAAATCTGTGTTTGATTAGAAAGGATTGCTCATGTGAATTTATGATAACAGGTACTGTACAGCAAAATCGAAACGCATTCCAGGCGTCAGAGGATGCTTTTCTTAGGTTTCTTTTCGGGAGCCTTCGAATATGTTTAGAACTGATTTTAGTGGCCCTAACAGTATGAATAGACTTTATGAGATGGATTCAAAAGCACTGCTTTTGCTCAGTGGCAGAAAGTCACGGTTTTGTAC
Source organism: Dibothriocephalus latus (assembly GCA_900617775.1). Lineage (NCBI taxonomy): Eukaryota > Metazoa > Platyhelminthes > Cestoda > Diphyllobothriidea > Diphyllobothriidae > Dibothriocephalus > Dibothriocephalus latus. Next base: position 12,546 of record UYRU01042607.1, on the reverse strand, counting down.
GATAATTACTCTAAAAAGGACTATTGCTCGATATTCAAACGCTCTAATTGCCGAAAACTTTAAATTCGGTCTGTAATTAAACCTGCGCCTAGGTTTTTTAATCTAAAAATAAGGAAAGGCATAAATTTATTTACTCCGTCAAGTTGTCATGTAGGATTATTAATAATTTGTCCATGTTTAATAAGCCATAAATTAGATTAACGGACTTCTGGCCAAACGACGGCGGGTTCGAGCCTCGAGTAGCGCAACACCTGGGATTGTGGATGTCTAACTGATGCCAGCTAGCGATCCAGAACTGCCCGTTCCAGTCGTCCTTGTCCATAACGGCAACGTTATCTTATTAATTTGACTTCAAAAACATCCTTCTAGTTTCGATACCCATTGGTCCTGTGTAGTAATTTCCGACTTCATAATCAATAAAATCATACTTAAGAAACGTGTTCAAAAAGTCGATGTAGCATTCTTTGTTCACACCTTGGTTTTGTGTCCCCTTAGCGACGTGCCAAGAGACGTTTAGCAGTCGTTCTGAGGTTGAAACCAAATGAGAACAAAAGCATCTGTTTTAAAATAGTACGGAGCGTCAGTATTTGATTTCACACAAGGAGCAGCATTTCCGGACTTCATTTCTCGCCCTACGCTTCCAGTATCCTGCAAAATAAAAGTAAATTGACCTAGTATAGTTCCTGTCAACTTCAAATAGACAAGATTGATCGGAAATGCTTGAATCTTAATTGCGTACTTAAGTGATGTTTTAGTAAAGTATCGAGCAGCAGCGATGACTAGCCCTCAGATATATTTCGTTTTTGAGTAAGTTGCAGTCAATGGCCGATTTCATGATAAGCTAAGCTAAATTCAAAAGGGATTTTCTATTCGGAAAGATTACTGAAGTAGTATTAATCTAAGAACAAAATTCTAAAACATTCGGCTGTAGAATCCATGTGTTTTTATTTACCTGTAGAAACCGTTGATAAAGCTGGCTGCCTAGTTAGAGTGCATCTTTCCCATTACCTTTCGAGGCCACTGTAAACTGAAATTTATTTTATAGCAAAGCCCTGCAAAGATATTCTTCTTCTACTAATTGTATAGTTGGCTACGCTTATGATAAGTTTATACTGAATGAAAAGTAGCTTTATTTGTGTGTACAAGTTGCATGCTTTCCAGTTAAGGAATAGCACACATTCTTCTGCGCCTCTAAGAACGATATAGTGCTCATAATTCGTTGCAATTGGAATGGACTACGCCGTGCACTTTGCAAGGACAGTTACCCTTTAAGGTGGGAAGTTATTTGACAGCATCGTAGCCCTCTGAATCCGTATTCCGGGAAGAAATACTTCCAGGAACTAAGGAAATGTCAATATTGAATTGTGGGCCGTAAAAACTGACATTAAAATAAGAGTATTCCAAAGGCGCACTTTACTCAATTCAGGAATGAAGCCACTTTGCAGCAAGCAGTTTAATGAACTACACACATCCACATTGAAGTCATTATTCATAAAGAATGTGAAACAATGGAAGCGTTACCGCGTTGTTTCTTAGACGGTTTAGCAGTTCGGTTAGCTGCTAATTGGAACAAAAAAATAGGCAACTGTATATGCAGTTGTTAATAATGATGTGGTTGTGGTATTAATGTGCGTGCGATGCCTAAAACAAGCTGGATTTTTAGGAAAGTTAGTTATATCCTGTCACTACTTCTGACTCTGTGTTGTTTCTACTTCCTTTCTTTCTCTTCAGGCTACGGTCACGTGACCCCACAGACACAGTATGGAAAGCTTCTTACCATGCTCTATGCAACCATCGGAATTCCACTGTTCTTCAGTTACCTTTCCAAAAATGGCGATGCTATGGCGTCCGTTTTCCGCCTGGCCTACGCTCGAGGTTGTCGACCAGTCTTTCGACTGTTCAAGCGTCGTAACCGGCGGAAGTTGGATCTGCAAAAAAATAATTTAGCGCATTCCATCCAATCACTTGTCTCCCTCATCAATTTGGAGGTGGGCAAGAACCCTCCCGGTAGGACCACCAACGTCAGCGTCAGCAGCACCGGCAGTCCAACGGACTGCAGACTAAAGCGTGTTGTCTCTTATAATGCCCTCGGAGAGTCCTCAGGGAAGCAGTCGAATGTACATCTGCGCCGAAATAAGTCTAGTCTATCAGTTGGCAAAACAAAGAAGGAGGTTGTTGTTGTTAGTGCAGCTGGGTCTCCGGCATTGCCCACTGTCCTGTCACTCAGTGATGCAGGCTTACAGCAACAACCAACTGGCTGCCTCAGTCGGTCGAAAAGCCACCAAGACCACTCAAACGCCTCTTGTAGTAGCCGGAAGAAAAAGAAGAAACCGCAGACAGGACAGGTGGACGCGAAACTGTCGAGGAGCCGTGAAGGAAAAGAGGTGGACCTGGGAAATCTGCAGCAGCAGCAGCAGCT
>UYRU01042602.1:6333-17970 GCA_900617775.1 Dibothriocephalus latus | reverse complement strand
CTATTAAAGAAATGTAACTAAAATGGGTTGCAGTGCAGGTGACTTAGTCCCATTATTATAAAATAGTGCTAAAAAGAAATACTTGATATAATTCCCGAAAAAAAAGAGAAGAATACATCTGCTTTATTTAGAATTTATTTTCATTTAAGAGCCTACAAATGCATAACGAGCATTCATATTTTATTGCATAGTTTACGTGAAATTGTCTAGACCTAAGCAATTACGCCAGTAGTTTTGCGTTTTCCCCTGGAGAATTGTCTAGCAAGCCTGTGAAGGACATGTTTTCCGTACATGGTCATACAAACTTAATTATGTGGACACGACTTTTCCACACCCGAGTAGCCCTCCTTTCTTGAGCCAGGTCGCGTTTATTCTACTCCGGAAAATAAGAAGAAGGACGTTTATTTTTGGAAATTTTGGAAAAAACACTCAATAGGCATTCAAACCTGCGAAAGCAAAATTTTAGACTAATGTCTTCGTGGAAATTTTTAAGGCTTACAATAAGTAAGTAAACTGATAAACTGGTTAAGTGAACAAGGCAGAGACTTTTTTAAACTAAGGAGTTAATTGGATAGAAATGTGCTTCCAAAATGTCATCATCGCACCTATGAAATTGCATAGGTAATAATAATATGAGAGTCGTATAAGACCAATATATATTTTTTTTGTTAATATTCATTATTTTCAGATCACCTGCACAACGACATCGGCACAATAATCTCATTGTGACTGGGGTAGGCTGTTTGCTTTCGGGCACAGGGAGTGGACATCCCATCATGTGGGGTGGGGGATGGTGAACAACTGCAATCAAGGAAGTGGGAGCGATATGCGATCACCGTCTGATGTCGTTGTCAGTCGCGGAAGAGAAAACGCCTAGTATAAGCGTTTGACAGCACAGAAGTTTTAAATATAGAAAATTATTTTTATGAGACGTTTTAACGGACAAAGAAAATCGAGAATGGCCACGTTATCTTATAATGATCTAAATGCTCTAATTTTAAAAATTTGTGCTTTTAATAACTGCGATTTTATGTCCAAAGCTAAAACGCAGCACGTCAATCATCCACTTGACTTTAAAACAAGCAGTAATAACGACATCGGGCATTTGTACTTAAAGTGACGCAGAGGGACAGTTTGCATGGTTTTGCCATATTAGGAAATTGTAATCATCTGTCCAAGAGCAAATCCACAGCAAAGACACATCCTGAATGTTCGTTATTTGTAAAAAGAGGTGGTCTTTACTGCAACACTGTTTATAGTCCTGTTTTATACGCCTTATCATATCTTTGATATAAAACATCGTAAGATCTTTATGTACTGTAAACTATTTAAACACTTTCATCCGGATGAAATCTTACCTTACCGGAAAAAATAATTTCGAAAACCTTGATAAAACCAAATTGTTAACGGTGTATTATTGCACGGATTATCTAAATTATTAAAAAGACTGGGTCATGCTCATACGATCTACTTTCCTCTTTCGTTTACAAAACTGAAGAGCAGAATTATAGTTGGATATATGGACAGGTTTTGCTTTCTTGCGAATGTTCATATGGTCAATATTAACATTACTTAAAAAGTATATAATGGCAAGTTACTCCTATTCTTACTCATATTTTAGGAATTCTGTGGGCAGAGGATTGACGAGAAGGAAATATCTGATCCACATTCCAGTCGACTAGGCTCTTATAATTAATTAATGTATATGAGAGTACCAGTGGTTAGATCGTTGAATTTGAATAAGTAGGCATAATTAATTAAAATTAGAATATTTAGTAAGGTCACCGTCAATGAAAGCTCCTCTGAATCTGCCAAACTAAAATTGTGTTTCCAAGTATATACTTGACATTCCGTGCAAAAACGATCAAAAGTAAATCGCTGGAAAACCTTCATTGGGAAGAACCATGCTTTTCCCAAAATTCCGGAAGAAGAAATGTAATCGAAACACCGACATTTCACAAACTCAAAGTCACCGATCTTAAACTAAGCTTGAAAGGAGACCTTCTGAACTCTAACCACACCCTCAGCATTAACCCTCTACCTAATCTAAATCATAAAGCTTACGCACATTTTCCTGAAAGTTTACAAAATGTCCTGGCACGGAGTGCAGTCCTTTTTCTCATGTCTTACTAGAAAGGTTATTTTTGTAAAAAGAATAAACTTCGTTACTTTAGTTAGAACTACTCAGTACATCGTCCATAGTTCCACATTTAGCATTCATGTACCAAAATCAAAGCATTTAAATAATTATTGGAATGGCAAAAAGGTAACCTAATTTGTTCATAGGGTTTCATTTGCTGGTTACACTCCCCGTTTAATTTCTTCCCAAGACAAAAATAGATTATGCTTCAATTAAAAGGGCTGTTTGGCACATTGGCCTTTCGGGCGGTTTTCAGGTATTTAATTCATTAAGATGTGCAAACATCCTGCTTTAGTTTTTTGAGGAATGTGTACTTTGAAAATATTAAGCTAGCGTTCATTTCATACGCAGTTTAGTGCATGGGAAATAGGAACCAACCATATGGATTTGAAAGTGAATACCCGTAATATTCCCAGAAGGAACATTTGCCAAAAGCAACCAAAATTGTGAACTCTGATTGCGTTTCTGATCCACAAGTTCGTTTTCGAATGTCAGACCGTCGTGAATAAACATTTATTGATGTAATCTCTCAATGAAGTCTTGGCATTTTGGTATCCTATGACTTATTTGTAATTTAAATTTAGACATGCTGCTGTAGTTCAGCGTGGCTAATAAAATCCGAAGATTATTTTCTTGTTATTACACGTTTTCTTACAACCCGTAAATCAACCAAACATGCATAATTATTTGCCATTGATTCAACAGGTAATGTTGTTGTCATAGGGCGTATTTCTTTTGTCACAACCGAATCGTTAAGTACATCTAAGAAGTATAAATCACAGAAAAGTACACCTGAGTGGTAACATTTGCTCATGTAGGCAATTGCTGGTTCTACCACTGCAAGCTCTTATTATATTAATAACTGTTACAGGCTTATCTATATTCTCTAGTTCACATATCCATTTTAACAGAGGAATTGAAGATGCTATGTAGAGTGCAGGAAATAATTACTCACACTCATATTTATTCGCAGGAATCGCTTTATAATGTTTAACACTTGATCGCTTAATTTTCTTTTAATTTAGTCTAATTTTGCAGCTTTCTTGTGGAACATACTCTGCATCTGTTGCTCTCCATGTTCATTAGGCACTTGGCAGGTATCTTTTCGAGACATAAAACAAACAACACATGAGCGCGCCCAGCTTGAATTCATACTGCAAGGTTGATGGAAGTATTTATCCTGATTAATTCGCTGGAGATAATTGGTTGGCCATATGCCAAGGGTGAAATCACAAACTGACATTTCAGATCGCCAACTCATAGTCTGCTAAGAGCTCAATCAAAGTGAAGTAAACCAATTTTCACAAATTAAATTTTCTTACTTACACTAACATTTGCTAGATGATGACGGCAATGTGTGAAAAAGTCTCCACTCTACAGTTCACTGCATACATTAATTCAAAACTCTGTCATTTGTGGGGTAGATATCCGCATCATTTGCGAGGGATGAATGGATACAATTTAAGGCGATATGTTGTTGTTTATAAATATAGCTTACGAATCCAATATACTAAATTAGCCCGACCAACCGGGCCGGCAATCTGATGTCTAACTGAAGTCGTTGAGCACATTAAGCATCATCAATTTTCTTCCGTGACATTAATGTATTTGATGGCCATTGTTTTGCAGCGGTAAACACATCTCAATTTCCTTACTCCTTTCGGTGATAAAGGTATGATAAATCATCGTGAGAAAACGCATAGTTTATTTTATAATTCATTATTTAATTCTTTTTCCATCGAGCAGCCATGCAGGCACTACCTGTAAAAATGTGATGTCTATTAATATACACTTCAAAGTAATAAAGATGCGGTTAGTTACAAAAACGAGTGAGCATTTACAGCTCTCTTTAGAGAGCTTTGAACTCTGAGCCCTTTGGGAATAATTTCTCCAACAAAAGTTCTTAATCAATAGTATCGCTTATGGGACGCAAATTGGTGCATGGGGACTGCATAATCATGCTAATGAAAATATATGCTGATATGCTGATATATATGCTCTGAGCTCTGAGCCCTTTGGGAATAATTTCTCCAACAAAAGGTCTTAATCAAAACAAAATTTTTTAATCAATAGTATCGCTTATGGGACGCAAATTGATGCATGTGGCACTGCATAATCATGCTAATGAAAATATATGCTGCTTTAAAGTTTTCCTTCTCAGGGGGGAAATGGGAGACCGAAAAGGGCTAATCGTACTCCCACATCTCCGCGGATACCATCAAAATATTCTTTCACTGAACGAAGAAACTGCTATCAATGTATCGAGAGGGGGCAATTCACCACAATCTTAAACAGTTCTCGTATCGAGAAAATTAGGTGTGCGCGTTATAGGACGTGAAGAAGACATTTTATTTCTGACGATGCTAGCATGCCATTAGGAAAATGTGTGTTAACTAAATATCTAGTGAAGCGGGGATGAAAAATAAACGCCTTTTTTTGAGGCGCGCTTTGATAGAAGATGTAGGGCATCGGTTTTAGACACGCACTTCACAGGTGATACTCAGAACGATTATCCTACTTAACCTATCGTTAAAATCACAAATACCGCACAAATAAGCCTCCTTGTATGATGTCCCCATGATTAAGGGAACTGCTATTGGCTAATGATTTGCTTATTACGTATTTGACGTAATTTTAGGTGGGCTTGTATTCAGTTGGCCAGCGGCCATCGGATACCTTTCGTTGTGTTGTAGACATAATCACGGAGGACATTGTTGCCGACGCCGAACGAATTTTCTTATCGTCTAATCCATAATTCAGATTATATTCTTTCCGTGTGTTCCGTATACTAATCATGGGCACTTGCATCATGTTCATTTTGTCCATATTTATTAATATTTCCGCTAACAATCTGCCAACTCTTTACAAATTTCTCCGCAGTAAGCAGACAAACTTAAGAGAAGGCCTTTGCGCTTAAGGCCAATGCGATAAGCTGGGGATCTGAGGCATATCGGCATACGTGTAAGCTAACTGTGGTTATAGGATACTTAACCCCTTGGGTAGCAACACGACCTAAAGCTTTTCTGTTAGCTCCGAGATACGGCCTGCAATGCCGGGCATTCGGCTTGGGCGTTAGCAGTATGCAACTACGGCTTACTCGTAGCGCCTCCGTTTCTTTTCGCCAAAACCACGAGTTCGCACCATGAGTTGACTCACTTGCAAGGGTTTTGTTTAGCACCACCATTTAAATTCCCACACCAAGGGAATGAGCTGAAAGGTGGAGCAAATTCACAACTGTGTCCGTCTTTCTAGTCGGTCATAGCAATCCGGTTAATTATACGATTAAGCACTAATTCTTTTTGAGACTTTAGAATTGCTGATGACGGTAAGTTTTCCATTGTTTATGTGCTTCAGTTGACATGCTCAGAGGGTAACAGATTTATGAGCTCCTTTAAATGCAAATGGTTTTGTTGAGGTCGTTCTAGTTGAATTATAGTTCTACACCAAGCAACCGGCTGATATGCTCATACATCTACCTTGTGAATGCTATCAGTGCCGAGGCTGCAAAGGCTTACTTTACAATGGCAGCAAACATGTCACGAAGAGTTGCACCAGCGTAGCCACATTTTATTATTTCATTAAAAACTGGCTAAAAGGACCTAAACTAGGGAGTGAAACTTATGCAGGACGCCAAAATGTGCGAATATTTGATGATCATCCGTAAATCTGCATTCAGTCATATGCGAAATAATAATAACCCTAGGCAAATTTTCCAAGTTTAAAAATATAAAAAGTACTATTAGTTCTTAAGAAAAATATAATCCTTTTAACAGTATCCATTTTCCGCAGACGTGAAAAATAGCTATAAATAAGACCAATAAATTAAAATATAATCGGCAGGTGAAATTGCAACCACAATATTTTCATTATATTAAAATAAATGTTCGTATTTCAAATTAACTTAGACAGATCGTACATAAATTCCCGAAATTTCCTTTGCGATTCTCAGTATTTAAAAGCTATCTTCCGTGAGTCCACATACATTCAACAAAAGTATTTTGTAAATACATTAAACATGAAAGACTTTTGGACATACGTTCTCATGAGCGTAGTTAAGAGGGTCAACGTTATAAATTCATTGTCAAAAGAACAGAAAATCTACAAATAAGTATGATTCTATTGTGGCTAAGATCCATTAAAAACTACATATAATACGTTACCTCCTTAAATATCATTTTAGTTAGATACTCAGTTGTAATATTCAGCCATGCATTTGGCCCTTTTCCCAGTGAACGTCAAAGTAACAATAGGGAATGTTGGCCATTTTTTGATTTGCCTGAAATTAAATGAAAGAATGTTGTCTACAAATGAAAGGACTTACTGCGCTCTTTATAATGGGTTTCAATGCACTATATCTGAGGTTTCTGAGGTCCCCTTCTAAGCTAGCAAATGCAAGCATTTGTGGCAAAATATATACTAAGATTTTGTGGTAACTGTTAATATTCTGCTGGTTCTGTGTATTATTTACGTAGAAACAAAGACTATATTATAAAAAACCGTTTCTCTTCACGTAGTAATGCTATGTTAGGATTTTTTAACCTTCCTCTCAAAAATAAAATTATGGCAATTTTTGTTAACGTTCCCATGTCTTTGACGCTGTAAAGCTAAATACGGTCTTTGCTTATTTTACTGTGTATTGTGACTTAAACTTTGCAGATGTGCTACTATTTAGTCAAACGCACTGTGATTCCTTCATTTTGCATTTGTCTGATTTTCACCCATATAGGAAACAATTTTTCCATTTACGAAAGAGAAAAGTTTTAAATATTTCTTGCATATATCAGTTATTTTCCATAGCACAATGCATTAATATACTTATCAATCCCCCCATTATAAACAGCATAAGGAATTTGGGCAATATCTGGTAAGCTCCGATGTCTCCAAAATTCGGCCTGTTATCCTTAAACTGAATTTCACAGGCAGCTCTCTGAATGGAATTCACTTATCAGATGAAAATAACAAGATAATTAAGTGCCAAACTCCTAATTCCCATTTTTATCATGACTTATTTGAGTAGGTTAAATTTTTTAAGTGAACAGATGAGAACTGGGAGAACAGTGAACCTGAACATTCTCATTCGGCTAGGTCACCAACCAGATTCTATAGGAATTATACTCGTCACGACATTTGGCGTTGAAAACCTGTATTTCAGGTTTTTCTCCGCTGTCTGACTGATGTTATTTTTACACTTGCATCCACTTGCAAACTTTGCATCAAACTTATATGCGTTTTCTGTACCACGTTGCCAACAATAAGATAAGCAGCACAGTATTACTTTCACCAATTTTTTACATTATTCAGAAGCAGCAAAATTTGCAACGCTGCTGAAAATGAATCCTTTAGAAGCATAATTTGGAAATCATCGCTTTAACAGACATCTCATTTAACATGCTGATGACGTCAGTAACGAGTTAAGCGAACAAGATGAAAAACGATGCCACCTACTGGCAACTTCCTTGCCAAAGGAATCCGATGGGCAACTCTTTAGAAAACGAAGGTTTCTCCGAACTAAATTGTAAAAATATTCTCAGCCTTTTTTTACAATCGCCGAATATGGTTCTTTATAACTTATGCAACGGACATTCAGAGTACAGTTGTGATCTAAAAGCAGATTTATGGATTAAAAAAAGGTTCCTCATTTCGGAAGACCAAAAAAATTAAGAAAGCTGTTGTAGTTACCTTTACGATGGTGGTGTTAGCTGTAACAGGCCGATAATAAAACAATTGTTCCACTATTTTACGGCGAACAAATATCAGCAATTTTACATTTTCACGGATGAGACAAATACTCAGTAGCTATCTCATTAAAATGCTAATGGAAAATGGAAAATGCTTCACGCACTATTGTTACAAAATAACAAAGTAATCGGATGCTTTTGATCATTCGTACACCTATTATACATACTAACTGCAAAGTACCTTGAGTATCCTCCATAACAGGCATTTGTTGAAATTAGTTGGCTAACCATTCAATCTGTGAGTGGAAGGTTAAGTCAGTAGTCAGAAAGAGACCCGGGTAACATAAATATTGGGTGTCTTATTTTTTATTTTAATGCTGGTTTTTCAATTGTGGCTTCCTTAAAGTTAAAGTGTTCATTTTCCTGATGTCTTCAGAGCATCCCTTTAATTCCTTGTCAATAATCAACAGAATTTACTGTTGTTTGTTAAAATATGATTGGAATTTCCATCGTGAAAGGCATTTAGCTCAAACACGTATATAAAATATTAAAAAGAACACTTACCGGAATTCAAATCAAACGTCCAATTTCCGGCAAATGACTTTTCATTATGTTAACAATCTAAACCATACCTAAAAACTAGAGTTGTTTTTGACGAAACACAAACAGACTGTTATCCGGAAACATTTGCTGCACAAAGAGCCGCATAAAATGGCCCATACCTTTTAAAGCATAAACCGATGTCCGGTAGAATGCCACGACCTCGATATGTTTTGGAGCTTGACAGTATGGAATGCTTTAGATACTCCAGCGGTATGACCGCAAAGCACAAGAGTTTTTTAACTATATAAAATTCATGAAAAGTGAAAACGTGGCCATTATTAAAGTTTCTAAGGACTGGAGGGAGTTTTTTAAGGCCAGAAAACTGTCCTACACACGGCATTTTGTGTGCAAAGTATAAGAAAATCAAAAGCAAAGCAAAATATTTTAATGCATTTTCTTTTGAACGTTTAAAAAACAAGTCCTTTCCAAAATAAAACTATGCAGGCCATTTAATCTTTCTGTAAAATATAAAACCCATGGCTAAATATCTTTCAGGGATGGAAACAGACTCAAATCTAACGGTTTGTTGGAAAGACTTCCAAGATATTATATTAATATTTCGGTAGGTAAAGCAGAGAATTTTAACTTTCATCGGATGTTAAGCGAACATGAACACGGATTTTGAATACCGTCGACGTAAGAGAACAGCTTCGCCCTGCTGTTTTGGCGTTTTATCTTATTTTTGGAAAACTGAATGTTCCTGTTATATATACGTTCGTTTCGAAGCTTGAATGTTCCTAGATATTTATTAGGACAAAGGTCAAATTATGTTAAGCTGTCTTTTACTCTATAAAAAGGCTTATTTAATATATTATTATTTGACAGCATATTTTATTTTATAGTACGTTTGATTTTCCATGTCTGTATGTTGGGATAACACTGTCGCACGTACTTTATTTTTTCAAGTTGCTATCTGCACGATGTTTTTGCGAAATAAACGTCTCTCAAGCACGCTGATATTTTCTGGATTTGCTATAAAGTGTACAATTTTCCCTTATCAGTGAATTATTATCAAGTCTGGTTTTTTGTCTTCTGGAACCATTTTATTTCCGTGCATGAACATTTGCATAATTTCTAGCTTATACTTAATATCAAGAAAACATCTTCTGGAGAACAGGATTAAAAGTGATAGTTTAAAAATTAGATCAGGTAATCTACGACAAAACGCGTAGAAAAATAAGCAACAGATGAAGTGTCAAGTTTTAAAAAAAATGGAAGCAAGGATGCATTCTCACAGTCTTTACATTGTCAATTTAGATCGATATCTTGTTTATAGTAACGATCATAGAATTAAGAAGAAGACGACCTGTATCTTGGAATTTTCCATCGAATACTTTCGCATTAAGCCTCCTTGTCGCTGTTTTTTTACAGGACATCCATAAAATCTTAAATCGATGCTAAAGTAGGTGCAGGTTATAAGTTTGCTAGTCAGTAAGAAAAATAACTTGGTATAGTAAAGAAAATAGACTTATTGCAGAATTCGGACGAAAATACTGCAGGAAATATCTGCATACTTTTTCGATCAATGCCACAAATGGTTCACTCCACGTAAATTATCCGCCGTCTGCCCTCCTAAATTGTTGTCATCTAAATAATGTACTGACGGTAAATAGTTGTCAATCATCCTCAAAGACTACAAACGTTTTTAAAAAGCTCATGTATTTGAACTTCAGTGTTAGTTATTTGCTAAAAAATAATTTATCCTTTATTGCCTGTATTTCATAAGATACAACTAACGAAAAGTGTTTAATTTGCATAAAGACTGACGACAAGGTCAGCCGGTTTAGGGGGGAGATTTACATTTATTTGTTATGGGTGTGTGGGTAAGACTCTGTGACGATGTGTGCATTTGTGCCTGTAAACTTGGTTGTTCGCGTTGCAGCCCAACACCCAAAAATATTTGAATATTAACTTTCTTTCATCTCGGATGACAAAATAAGTAAAGTAAGAGCATGCATAGCTGAAGGTGACAAAGACACAAATTAGAAGATGTTATCCGTGGTTTTATAATATGAAATCTTAATTTTTTTGGGTTATCAACTTCTAATGTGAGTAACAGATGAAGGTAAACACTTTCAATTGGGCATCGAAGAGGAGAATGGTCTGAAATGAAAGCCTAAGAACTTTAAGAAGCTCACTGGGACACGTTTTGATTCATGTTCACATGGTTGCAACCACAAATCTCCTCGGAGACACCTCACTTTATTGTTTTGTTCAAAGGTTCCTTCTAAACTCCTCGTGGCCAACGTTATCAAGTTTTCTTGAGTGACAGTCTGTGAGAAAATCATAGCACTCTGGTAAAATTGTCGTTTTTAAACTCTTTATATATGGAAAGGTCCCAATTCACACAGTCCCTACCTAAAATATAGGCTGTAAAAGTGCCACAAACGATTCCATCCCAAGCTGACTGCTTTAATGCAGGCCCTGGAAGGCAGGACTTCTAGGTTTTGAGTTTGTTATGCAGGGTATTCAAAAAATGACTTTCTGCTCTTTCTATGGTTCTGAAAAAACATTTGATCGCGTGACTGTTTTCCGCTATATGGTCAGAGGCTTGTAATCAAGTGGTAAATTATGATGAATGTCTTGACCGAATCTCATATCAATTTAATCGGGCGCGCGAGTTTTTCCTCCGATCGCAAATCGCATTCCTTCGAACCAGTGTGTTATCGTTTTTCCCAAAAATACAACGAAAGGTTTAATTATCTTCGTCGATCCTCTGACAGTACTTGCGAAGCCTCGCGAGGGTTAATTCTCTTGGTTGGAATAATTTCTATTTAAATGTATTACACTGATCTCCAGGAATCCGAATCACATGGCCTGAAAGAAATCTCACACTGTCCAGTGGTAGTTTTGACATATGTTTTGCGCCGTATAACAAGGTGAGCTTCTTTTTCACAAACATTATCTTCATACTGTCTTTTAGACAGAATATTTAAGATTTGCGAGAAAAAATAAAGTAACAGAAGTTCACCCTCGGGACCCAGATTGCAGGGACGGGAAACTGAGGTGTTAAGGATATTAACAAACGCGACAAATGAATTTTTCTTCAAGAACGACCGTCCAAGCGATCTCAAAGGCAATTAACCAAAAATTAATTCAGAGGTGGTGCATTACACCGGAGAGGAGCTTCTCTGTGCTTCAATACTGTGAGACCCCGCAGAGCGAATGGTTCCCCAAGCAATGCCGATAGATAGCATGCGAGAAGCCAAATCGCGA
>UYRU01042600.1:12696-25838 GCA_900617775.1 Dibothriocephalus latus | reverse complement strand
GGTGTTAGGCATGATTCCCTTCTCTGCGACACCCTGAAAAGCACAACATATTCTCACTTCTAGTCATAGAAAGCAAAAGTGCAGGAGAGAGCAAGAGTTGCAAGAGGTACAAGTTTACAAATACTGAGGTCAATAATTAAAAGTTATATTAACGACTAGAGTAACAAACTTTAATCTACGCTTTGAGGTATGAATTCTAACATCGAAGTAAAATATATGGCACATTTTCGTTGTCTTTTTAGTCATAAAACGCACGATGAAAAGTGTCGTATCGTTCTTTTAATTAAATTGACCAGTTTTAGACGCGGCACTCCCGCTTGAAAATCGATGCTTCACATTGTGTAAAAGTTCTTAATTGTTTAGTATTATACCAACTGGATCATATCTATGTTAATAATTGAATTAAAAAACTATTTTATTTAGAATGAATAAGGGAACCAATTTAGCAAGAACCATATTTACTTGCGTTCGAATTTTTTACGTAGTGCAGAGGTCCATCGGTATGGATAATAGCATCAAAAAAACACGTATATTTACTGTGATTCATTAGATAATCAAAGACTAGTGCCGCCAGTCTGCACGAGACTGTTCAGGGCTCTTGATGCGGGAGCAAACATAATAAATAAATTAACTTACCATCAGAATTCCACGTTGCAGTTAACTGTTTACGCGACTTATTTTTCGTGGAGTTGCGTACACGAATTCTTGTTTGGAAATATTCTGTGCTTTGCATAGAATTTATTTCTTTTATTGTGGAAAAGTAATATTGGCAAAAAGTAGATGAAGAGGACCGCTTCAGGTTCGTCAGTCATCGCCAACATCCAGTGGCTAAAAGCAACATTACTTTTGATCAAGCATAAAGATAAAGATTCTTCCGGCAATGCACGGGCTGGTTTAATCAGCAGCCATAACCAGCAACCTTTATTGACATGGCAGAACAACCCTCAGCAGCAGCCAAATCTGTGCCGTACTAGCTTTGGAACTCTCTACGCTGCACGCCATGCATGCGCTGCCATAGCCAACAATAAAAGTCTTGTTGAACGGCATCAAAGACAGGGGATGCCAGGGGGACAAATTCCGGCGCATTTGGTGTAGTTTGGCGAGCACAGTAATTTGGAAAAGCATCCTTCTGATAAGCCTAATGGCTCCGCTGTTTAAAAACCCGAAGTTTTGTTCCCATGGTGATTGCGCGGCAACTAACTCTCAATGCCTGTGAATATGACTGGAAGCTAGAATCTCGGGTGTGTAGCACGAGAATAACAACCATGCCAGTTCAATTAGGGTACTTACCTAACACAGTAACTTGTTGTAGTTTAAGATCAATTTTAGAGTTTACATTATATTATGAAAGTGGTTTTAATGAATGTCAGGACAGTCTACATTACGCGTTGCAGGATACGTAAAAGCTCACGTTACGTTCAGTGTGTATCACTTACGGTCCATGGCAAAAATTCACGTTCACCTTTAAAACTGCATATTTGCAAATCCTTGGAATATGTGGCCTGCGCACAATTATAATATCGGCAGACAGTAGCATACGTTCTCACAACCAGAACTATATGACGCATGTGTATATATCCAATCCTATGTCTAGCTCACGCTGTCCAGTACGGTTTCGGGCTTTCTATCGACTATGGAGTAGTTAAACTGGAGAAATGATCCTTCGGAAAACTGCTTATTCTGTACAGTTTAAATTTTAAATAAATCAAAAAAACTTCCAAGCTGATAAGTGAAAAAGAATAACGAAACCATGCGGGCATTTTAGCAATAAGATGATGATGGTTTTGGTTGGATGGGCATGCATCGACGTCAAACGGAAACAATTATTTTGCTGGAAAGCACTCATGTTCATCGTCCATGAAATGCATAATTATGTTAAGTGTTTACCATCTAAAACTGACATATTTGGTATTCGTGGGCTGCAAATCCGAGCTTCTAGCTCCTTATCATATTGAGATGCATTAAGAGTATTTGGCTGCGCAATCACCATGTGAACAGAACTATCCCACTTGAAGGAAGAACGTGCGCATTTCTAATTTGCCGTGCATTTGATGGCCCAAAGGCCACGGTGACTGCCATACGGCAACTAGCAATCAATGTCTGAAGAAGTTTCGGTGATATAATTCTGTTAGCGCTTCCGCCTGCTTCCCTCGCCTCATTGTTGCCTTCCTGGGCTTTTTATAATAAACAGAAAGAATACCACTAAAAATTCGTTAGTGCAATGAGAACTGGATATTATCGTTTTCACCCAAACAAGTAATATTATCACGAAAATCCCAATCAGTATCATTTCCCGTGCACGAAACCTAAATGTTTTGGATAGATTAAATATGCACAACATTCAGTATTCGTTTTCTCCACCTTCAATGTTGTTTTGGCGTCTGATGCAATGAGAATGAAGTCAATCAATTAGAAAACGCTATTTCAAGATTTGTAAGACGTTTTAGAGATTTTCAGTGGAGGATTGATTATTGGCAAATGCGTATAAGTCGTATTGTAAAAGATTTTTGCTGTCTTTCACTGAAGCCTAGGGCATCACGAGCTTGACAGTTTCTACATTGCAGAGATTCCCGTGCAACTGTTTCATTCGGTTAGATCCCCCCGAGGTTTCGACGATGTCCTACACCTATTGTGCTCGCAGCGGTGAATTTGGTGTGAATTATTTTGATGTGGCGTAGTAAGCGCAATCTTTTCTTGTTTACACGCTTGGGAGTGGTGCCGTGATAGTGCTAAGAGGACTTGATGTGAAAGCGGCACAGGTTGTTGGCGTGATGTAAGTCTGAGCGAAGGCGTCCACCTTAACCTCTTTGCGTAGCATTTGCGTGGGCAAGCATCCTAAATACTTATTAGGAGGTTTGGCAGATTTGCTTAATTTGAGTTGGCCCAATTGCGAAAAACTCGAGGCCTTCGGCGGAATTTGAACCCGCGTAGTAGATAAGGCCTTTATCGGAAGCCAACGCTCTAAACACTGAGCTACAAACGCCCCACCTGGCGCATTGAATTTAATCACACCTGGGTCAATATTACCCGCTCAACTTTGCCGCTCCTATGGAATCCCCCAATACGGAAAAGCAAGCTGACTGCCCGAGCAGGATTACCTAAGAAATCATCTAGAATCTACCAGAATTACTGCTAGGCTGACTTAATCATTAGGAGGTTTGGCAGGTGGGGCGTTTGTAGCTCAGTGGTTAGAGCGTTGGCTTCCGGTAAAGGCCTTCCCTACTACGCGGGTTCAAATTCCGCCGAACGCCTCGAGTTCTTCACAACTGGGCCAACTCAAACATCCTAAATAACGCTTGCAGTATCCTGAAAGAGAACATCGTGTTGGTGCAGCGCATCTATTGTGTGGCGCTTTATAAGGGGCCAGTTTTTTTATAATTCCCCGTGCACTTTTTGCGGAATTATAAGGTTATCATTGCAATTCTTTATCAATTTAAATTCGATGTCATCGGTTAATTTGGATACCTGGAAAATCGAAGTGCATTAAAATACGCCCAAACGTCCCTTCGATGTCGTAATTAATATTCATTATAAATTGATATTTTGGGAACAAAATGCTGAAACGTTTGTTATCTTGCATTTGCATGAAACTAGTAGGTAACATAGTCTATGCTAGGCTTGCTTTTCCACTTACAGCTAGCTACAGCCACAGTGGCTTAATCACAGGGATGGGCGTCATGCCCCTACAGTCGTTTGGCTTCAAATAATCTAGGACAATCTCCGCGGCAACACATTTATTATTTAAGCGTTACTGCATAATCAGAGTATTCAGTCTAATCATTTCTGCTACAGTGGCTCTTGTGATAATATCAAAATGCTTATAGTCTTGGAGGCTGATATTCGTGCAAATAAAAACAATGCAGATAGGCAACAAAACAATGCCAATATCTCTCATTTTTGCAGGACCTATAATACCGATAGTATAAAATCAGATTAATCAGTGCAATTTCTAATGGCTATTTTAGGCTTTCTTACAGATTAATATGTTATCACAGTTATGATGCTAAGCACCATATTTCTTGCCACAAATAACTTGCCTTTATAAAGTTCATATCCTTGCGTAAATATCCTTATTGCAGTGGAAAATAAACATCCTCTAGTTAGTACGCAGACCGTATGGACTGCGTAAGCTTATTTTTTTGAAAGTGTTTAAATTATTAAATTATTATGGAGTAACATGATAAAGGTAAGCGATGTAAATACTGCTTCTGTGGGGCCGATCTTCAATAAAGTCCAAAACTTTCAGACTTTTAAAGAAAAAAGCAGTATATATGTATGCTTTCGTGACTAGAGCGTTTAATAAGGCCAGTTTTAATAGCTAATCATTGCGAGAGCCATGGTCTATCGAACGTATAAGATGCTCACGCCGGTAGAATTAAGCTTACCACAATCACGCCACGGCAACTAGCTAAAAGTCCGAACACGTGTTTCGCCTATATTGTGCCCCTGCTTGAGAAAGCTTTGGGGTCCGGCTAATCAGTCTATCCGAAAATATTCTCTACGTTCTATTCTGGTTGATATACCGCTTTTGAAATTTCAGCTTTTTACATTCCTTAGAAATAATTTCTTTATTTGGGACTGAATTACGAGCTGATATGGTAGATGCGTCCAATCAGTTACGTATAAAGAAGCATTCTAAATTTGGGATAATATCTGTGTGGCAAGCCATGCAAATTGCTTTGACAGTAGAAGTCAAGAGTTTTATCCTGAATATTTCCATTTATTGTGGCGGCAGTAACTGGTAACATCACAAAGCATTTGAATTTCGTTTTAAGTCGGGTTCGGGAACATAACATTATGTTAAACATGACGATGAAGTGCTTACACCTTAAAAGGTTAATAATTTTACAAATAATTTACAATTTTTGGTTCTGGGCAAGGCAAGCAATATATACGGCGCCATTGCTCCCCATGGAACCCGAGATGCACGTGAAACCTGAGCGTAAAATATAAGCGCTATAATTTGTAAAACACAAATCAAAATATATTGTTGTGTTTCAAATACTGAACTGCTAAAAATATTGACGTGTAGAAAATATTTTCGTCCAGAACAAAAAGGTTAACAACGGCTTAACGAAATGTAAAGCTTTAAGAAGAACCGGCATTCATGAGATGATAGGTAAAAGTGCAAGGCATCCTGTCAGAATTAATGCAAAGCGGCCATTTCAGTTAGTGGAGCAGTTCAGGTTTCCCCGTATGTCCTGTAAAACTCCAAGGACTCTTTTGATGTCCTGAACAGAAATAGGCACGGCATAACGTTTCAAGTTATCGGTATTTTTTGAGAATTCTTGTAAGTTTTTTAAAGCAAATTTGACTTTTGATTTTCTGATTTTGAGAAATCGATTATGTGCACTAAAATCAAAATGGCTACTCTTATGGGCGAGGTTACGTTCAAATTGTTAAATGTCAAAATCCCCTGAGATACCAACTTTTAAAAATGTTTCTTGAATGAGACCGATCCCGTAATATTATACGTTGTTTTTAATATCCCTTATAAGTCATTACTCAAAACAGCAACTAACTTTGACGTCCACGTTCTTGTGTAGTTGGGTTTATTACTCTAATGCTATGAATTCCAGTTGATTAGAAATGTTGAGTGAAACGCTCAAATATGCCTTTTGGCATTTCAACAACGAAGTTTTCGTTCGAAAATTCGAGTACGGCGTGTCTCAGCTTTGATAAAAACGAACCATCTCACAACTGAGTAGATGGTTGGAGAAGATTATCAATCACTTTTGGACATCCAGCTGTCCAGTATTAAAGCAAACGGATGTATCTACGATCGACCGGACATTAACAGCATACAAGGTAGGCAGCATTTTTTTCTGACAGCCGAACTTATTGAAATAAGTATAGCGGAACTAACTAGGATATAACTAAATTCTGAATTCATTACAAAAATAGAGTACGAGAGATGAACAGTTTTCTTATGATACAATACCATTTAGAAGCTTCATTCCCTCATTAAGTCTTTATACTGAGGATCACACGGAAAGCAAATTTCCCCTGTAATTAAACCCTACATCTCGGCAGTGAGGAGCCGAAAGGACATATGACAGATGTTCTCGAGAGATCTGCGTATGTGGAGACAAAAGTGATTGTTCATGGTAGCCTTACTGCGTCAGTCCTTAAGGGTAGTGGTTTTAACGGTTACGCTTTCTCCAGACGACGATCAGGACATACAGGCAACCTGAAAGTGGAAACGTCCAGATTAAATCCTGGTTTCGACTGAAGTCCACAAATACATCAGATCTCTAATTTTATATTAAATGACCATTCGAAACATGGATACGTAGGCGACTACCATAAGGTGTCAGCCGTCATGCATACAGGCACAATAACGGCAACCCTTGATACACTTACTGAAAATAG
This sequence comes from Dibothriocephalus latus, assembly GCA_900617775.1. NCBI lineage: Eukaryota > Metazoa > Platyhelminthes > Cestoda > Diphyllobothriidea > Diphyllobothriidae > Dibothriocephalus > Dibothriocephalus latus. The sequence goes on along the minus strand of UYRU01042600.1, from coordinate 19,466 downwards.
TAACCGCTATCTTTTAAACATTAAGTGCTATATATTGGTAAATTGTCGTTCCAACAGTCAAGGATCTATATATTTTTTTTCAAAACACCAAGAAACGCGAAATATGCTCTTTGCATCCGGATAAATAGAGAAGAATCCAATGTTTAGTAAGGTGTATAGATAAATCTCCTGGCGAGCGCCGTCAAATCCCTTGGGACCTAATATGAGCATGCTGCGTTGGTTAGTCTTAGAAGTGTATTCGACTTAAAAAGGAAAGAGCGCATTTGGAAATGTTGGGAGATAATGTACCTGGCCACAGAAGGTGAAGCTGAAAATTTAGCCGCGAAAACAGAGCAAAGCAAAAACTGACTGATTTTTATGCTCACGTTGTAGTTACTTCTAGTACCTGGTATGGTTAAGGGGTCTGACTGTAACTAATATTACTTTTGGAACCATTCCATACAAACAATACCATAGTTTACTATAAGATAACAAACTTAACTAAAGCCAATGAAATTGAATAATAGACAAAAATTAACTTACTCAGCTAACCTACATTAAAGTAAATTAAACTAATATTCTTAAACTAATGAAACTAAATGATAAACAAATAAACTTATAACTAATCTAAACTAGCCTAAATAATAACCTACAACAAAATTAATATTCAGTTATGTTAGTTACTTAGTTATGCGCAGTAAACTGCAGTGTTTCTTCTAAGGAAGTCTTACCACTAAACTAAAGTTTACTTAAACTAATCAAATTAAAACACATATGTAAGGTGGGGTTCGTCTGTGGCATAGTTGTACATTGCGCTCCTTGGCTTGGACTACGAAATAAATGTGTTGGAGGACTGATATGCAGATGCACTTAGCCACTCTTGTGCATTTTATTATCCTTCATCTCCAAGGACAGACTGAGGACTAATTTGAGTTCACAACGACGGATCGTAATGCGTTGCGTCATCTATGTTTTCGCAAAGAAAATTTGAGACTAGTTGGTTAGAGACTTTTGAATGAAAAGGTAATTCACACTCCCCTTTAGAAAGATTATTCTTGCACCTCTCAACTGCGTCAGCGTAAAAACCGAACGATGACAGCATATGCTTTGCATTTACCCCCCTCGCTCCAAGTTTCTCGGAACTGAGAATACGCCAGTCTAAAAATAACTCAGAACGGGAACTGAATTCTGCAAAGGGATACGTCCAAGCTCCATAGGTAGTCCTTATCCTGATGTCAGCGTGAGTAACCTAAAACAATTCCACCATCTTTACTAAGGACTCATTGTTACCGCCGACTCTTTTAAAAACTGGCTGGTCTTCTAATGGTGTACCGGCTTTTTCTGTGTTACCATAACTACCCTTTTATGAGAGCACATTGCGTCTCTCCAGTACGTTGCGCCCAACTGTCAGCTAATTTTATGCAAATGATGGTCAAAGCTATAGCTTTTGGGAAAGAAAAACTAGAAATTGTTGTTTTTCCATTCCAAAACCTTTCCCCTTTTTGCGCAATGCACGCGGGAACGACTTTTCAGAGCAAAGCAGCGTCGTACCGCTGCTACTGTAGCAATTGTTGTTTCTGTGAAGATTAACGACCGACTATTTTAACGCACTTTTTTTCTGCTGAACTAATGCAGATAAAGGAGGTTACCTAGTAGACGACGTGAACTAATCAAAAATCGTTTTGCAATGTTCCGAACTAAGGAACACTGTCCTTGCTTTTATATAAAAATATAGACAAATGTGGCCTTTACATACTTTTACAATTGCATGTCACACCGGAGGATTAAAGCAAAGCATTACATTGGATGTTTTAATTGCAGGAAGCATAAGCATATATATAAGCATATTTGGGAAGCATTACCCACAGAGACATGCGAGTCTGGTAGGTAGCCTTACCCAAACTGAAATTTGAAAACGTCTGAGGTTTTGAACCAGCGACCTGCTTGTTAGATGGCAAACGCCCTAAAAATTGAGCAAAGGCTTGGCTGTGTTCTCGGTTGCGATCGGATAGTTGAACAGTGTTTATGGGGCGTTACGGAATATACATTTCCTGTTATATCTCAGGGCTCACTTTCGGGCTCACCACCAGCCGCACAGTGTCTACTGATATAGGGACAACGGTATTACCAACAGAGACAAATCACACTTTTTCTTCCAGCGGATAGCATCCTCAGACAGCGCTGTTCAAAACTTCCCTAATCTATCCTACCTTCACTTCGTAAGGTGCTTCAAATGCCTCTTTGAAAGTTTTTATTTCACTGGCTACTGGTGCAGTACTCGGATAGATGCAAAATGTCCATTTCCAATAGGATATTAGATGGTTTAAAAGAAGCATACCTGAAATAGCAGTCAGAAAACTGCGTAATTTGTAGAATTTGCTGAATTACGGTTGAATGCTTCGGCTTGACTTCGGTGTTATGCATGCGTGTCCTTCGTTCTCGTCATTATTGAAGTTTTTGGTCGGCTAGTTTTCCACGACCGCATTACTATTCCAGTTTTTCCGTCTGTCAACGGTATCTAAACTTAACTTTTCGTAATAAAACGGTAAAATGAGTTTTTCTATTTTTTTTATTTCAAGGGACAGTGCTCATTTCTGTTCTTTGTACTGGGGTTTTGCGTATCCATTAGAGAGGTTTCCGCATCTAACTGACTACAATAGTCTTTCTTTGTATCTATTTTCAAAATCAGTTTTTAGGGTCATCTTGAAATGACTAATTTTCATGATTTGTCGTCAAGACTTTTTGATTGGTGCCTTGGCCAGTCCATATTACTCCAGCAGATTTTCTGATTTAAAAAAGTTAATAAAGAGTAAATGGATCGAGAAGAGAATGAAGTGTCGATCGCTTGACTCATTGTTTTATTAGTCTGAGCCCTAAAAGGCAGTCCCACCTATAATTTGGCAAAATGGATGTACTCGAAAGTAAATTCCTTCAAGGCAACTTTGATGTCTCAGTCCGCTCAGCCTCCAAAATCCTGGCAGACCTCAATGGCCGAAGGATTCGATCGGACGAAGTGATGGTTCGTTTGACGTGACATAACTATTTACGTCCGATCCACTGGGTTTGGCATGAGAGGTCTTGCTCAGAAAACTTGAGGAGCTGTATGACGGAACGCAGAGTTCACTCAAAATTTAACACTTCATAAGTCTGTACGAATTTTGCCAGAAGACATACTTCCCTTTGCTGGGGCGACTTATGAACAAATCAAAGGAATTCCGATTGGCTCAACAGTTTTCGGTTTAATAGCAGAATAGGTTTCACAAGAGCTAAATAAGGTTGCCTTCACCCAACAGTCACGATTTTTTGGTAACGTTACTTTAACGACAAGTTTGTTATCTTCAAAATGAACACCTTGCAGAAGTTCCATGAGCTTGATAACTCTATCTTCCCAGATATACAGTTCACGATGCAAGAAGAAAAAGATGAACAGCTACCCTTCCTTTATTTACTCGCATGCGAACTCCCGTCTGCAAAATAGAAACAACGCTCTACACACAACACGGCGTCTCAATTTTCACAGCAACCATCCGATGGCTCAAAAACGAAGCTGCATAAAAACGCTGTTCAAAAGAATTCAGACTTACTGTAATAACCCGGAGGAAAAACACCTGAGGACCGATATTTCCGCGACCATTTTATGTGGAATGGCTATCCTAAGGCCTTCATAAGCAGATGCCTACGTACTCGCTATCCGAGGACCCAACCAGACCTAATCCTTGCGATATGGCATGTTCTGTCATACATCAAGGATGTGTCGGAAGCGACCGAGCGCATTACCGAGGGACTGGGCGTCGGAATTGCACACCATTCCAAGGCTACCATGCGCAGTCGAGTCATAAGAATCAAGGATCAATTAAACCCCAGATCATAACAGATGTACATCAGAAATGCCTTGAAACTGCGCCATCCAGAGTTTCTTCCAAATACACATGCATAATAACTCAAACATATCTAAAAACAAACTAGCATGATACACTCTCGGGCGTGATGGACGATGGACAAAGCAAACGCATGCAAATGCCGATGAGCGAATTACTGTCGAACAATAGTTTTTCATTCTCAAATAGTCATACAGATGCCTGTTTAGGGAGATTTCCTTGAAACCTCGATGACTTTAACCTTCCGAATCCCTGCCAGTTTTACAGGACAAGTTGGTTACAACTAAGGTTGCCGAATATTATGTTGCGAGCAAATGAAATTTTTCTTTTATTTGTGTTAAAATATCAAAGATAAAGTGAGAAAAGGACTGGAGAGGCATACAAACAGTTCACATGCTGGCCTCCGACCAGGCAGTGGACATGAATACATTTTAGGGTCTCCTTACACGGTCAAACATAGAGCTCTGACCATAAATCTGATGATATGTCAATTAACGCATCCAATCAGATATTGAATTGGTATCCGTTGGGCGCGCTGAAAAGCCAGTCTGTTATAATATCTATTGGTAAGTTAGATTTTTCGACGGTCACTCCGTCTCTAGATTTAATTTTCAAAGCCCATTGTACAAGTGCAACTGTTTCATTTGTGAAGGGGCAGGAAATGCAACAAGAGCATTAACACTAGTGACAGTAGAGGGCTAGTAAATCGTTTAGATAAGTTCTATGATCACCGGTTACGTTCCGGTTTCTGTTGCTGATGTCCGTTTCCCCGTCTGGAAAAAAGGGAGGAAATGAGCACTGCTTATCTGAGACAATTATGTCTTCAGATATGGGTGAGAACCAAGGCAGGCTGTGTGCCGGTTTTGAGGGGGGGACAGAGAACCAGATACAAAATATTCGTACTTCTTCGGGAATAGGACTGGCAGAAGGGTGGGCGGGAGCGAGCCGTGTCTTTTTTTGCAGAAAGACCTCAAACGATACTGTCATCGTTCCCATTGCTCATAGAAAAAATGATTTTCTCCCTCGGTGGTGCAGATATTACGCTGAATTCCTCATGCGGCAAATTCGGCGGTCTTCCCAGTGTTTGCTGACCAAGGAAATTCGGCAGAGGTGGCATAGTCTCGATATATTTCATTTCCTCCGTGTTCTGCATGCGTTTATGCCGATATATGTGCCATAGTTCGCAGGCAAGGTCGCCAGCTATAATGTCACCGACGTTCATGGATATCAGACGGATAAGAAAGACGCCGTCTGGACGAAGAAAGTTCTCCACAAATTTTTGTGATGCGGCCTTATCTGTGTCCTTCAGTACTGCCATGATTTTAAGGAACTTTCGAATAAATTTCAGGCGATAGCGTGCAAAGCCCATCCGCAGAAACCAGTTGAAGAAACTGAAGAGCGTAATTATACCGATTATGCAGTGCCAAAACCAGAGGAAGACGAAAATCTTTTCCAGAAACATGTTCAATGGCAGAACGCACTGGATTGTATATCTAAAATTGAGAAAGATAAGCATTTATTGAAGCTTTATATGGTATTAAGAAATGAAAAGATAGTTAGTATTCGAGGTTGACTTTAGTAAACGAGAATAAGTACTTCTCACGCATGGCTTGTTCTAACTCGAGTCACTTTAGACAGGTACCCTGGGTTCATAAAAGTCCAACAAATGCTAGCGCAAGTTGTTAACAAATCAAATGCTCTATCTGGAAGTCGCTCAAGTAACGAAAATCTACGACTCAGCTCCGTAAGAGGCCAGTTCACTAAAGACACCTGCTGTCCTCTGTAATGGGGCATTAAAGAAAACGAGATTTTCTACATTATAGACAAAAATGCGGATTATCAAACATAAGACTTTTGGATGATTATATGCTTTTATATATCAGTGGATGTTAGCGACATGCCAGAAAAATGTTCTGCCTTACTTTTGAGGGCCTTTCAGCTAGGATGACTTTTCTATTATTTGTAAAGGTTATGCATTTTAAAACAGACATTTGTGAGCTGTATGAAAAATGTATAGTTTTATGTACGACTTTTGCACAAACATGGTTGTGCTAACTGGTTACGTTGACAACAGTCTGGAGGCTTCTTTTTTTTAAAATATAACAGAGGGTTTACTTCATCACAATGTACTTATTTACTAGGCTTAAGGGCAAAAAACTGACCGTGGGCTTTTTTTTGATATCTCATAAATGCCTTCTCATAATTTAAATTTTGAATTCCTTTCAAAGGCGTGTCAGACACTTATTTACAGCCAGAGTTTTTAACTATGGTTAAAAACTAGTCTTTGTGCAGAAATACTATTCACTTGAATGATTTTTCCACATACATGAAAATTTGATCAAGCTAACAGAAGTTTTTCTAACAATTTCTTGCTTAGGGAAACCTGCATATAAACCGCGCGTTTTAGCCCACTGTTAATATTTAATTAATAAGGAATGAAGAAAAGTTACGCGCGAAACCACATGGTTCACTGACAGGAACTGTGACCTATGCGTTCTGGTATAACATGTACAAACTTTAATAGCAATATTAACTAAAATAGGACACATAAAATGCCTATCCTTATTCTTCTTGGCATTTGAGTCCTCAATTTATGTGGTGCGACTATGCAAAACGGTTTGCTTTTTAAATATATTTATTATACATTACATTACATTGTGCACTGTTTTAAAAGTAAGAAGAATAGCCGAATTTTTTATCGCTTGTCTTAATATACGGTTACTTGAGTATCAATGTGTTCTTTGGACTTTACAACCAAACCCATATATAGCAAAAGAGATCACCTTCGTACCCACGGAAAGGATGTTTTTGGTAACCACACAGTACATTATTTTAAGAACATATAATTATATATCTGATATGGTTACAAGGGACTACGACAGAAATGTATCCCGTAGCAGCATCGAAGACCTC
>UYRU01042598.1:0-20307 GCA_900617775.1 Dibothriocephalus latus | reverse complement strand
CGTATTGACTATCACAGCCCTCGCGTGACCCGCTGCAGGTCCATGCAGTCAACATTAATCAGTAATGGAAAAGCAAATCAGTAAGGATAAATTGCATGGTCACCCAAACAGGACATGGGACTAGGAACGCCCTAACCACCTAAGAGAGGTGACTTTGTGATACATTTCAGGAGGGGTCAACGACTCCTTGTCTTAAGCTAAACACTGACCCTAACATAAAACTTAACTGTAAAATAGACCTTAACCCTAGCACTACCCTAAACCCTACAGCCTCAACGAACCCTAACCCCTAAATCCTTAACATAGCCCTGACCCAAACAACAACTGTGACTCAAACCCCAACCTTAAACTTAAGCCTAACTCAGTGCATACACTTAGCTTAATCATAGACCTGATTTCTCAGGACTGTAATGCAAAGCGGCAAATATTCCGAGCAAATACTGTTCCTTTGTCCTGTTTACGTGGCCATACAAGTCATTTTTACCAGCAAGTCAACAAAAATATTATGAAACGGAACCTAGTTAGGGCAATTTAACCGGCATTATCTGGACCATGATCAAAAATGCCATGTGAATATGGATCTGATTGAAGACAAAATACAAAGCCTTGTCAAAATTGGCATTTACCTTGGGTGTCCAGCGAATATTTAATGTCCATTGTGAATCCTGCAAAAAGGCCAGTGAACCGATGTAAATATCAACTAGTTTTTAATTCTTCGACAATGGCTCGCGGAGTCTGAACTCACGGCTCTATGAATGGATCTTTATGCTTATTAAAGAACAAACCATGGTAAAAATGCCAGAAGAATGCTGCCTAACCTTAACAGTTCTTTGAATACCAGGACATATTTCAAAAGCACCGATAAATTCGGTACTTTTATAGGCGGTCAAGTACGGTCGCAAAATTTAGAAAGCAACTTATATGAAGCTTGCCAGAATTAAAAGTCAAAATTAATTGTTAATTAATGCACCACCACAGGATTTTTAATAATATATGTTAGACTAAAGTTTTCAAATAAATGTCATGGTCGTGATTGTAAAGATATTCATTCTTCGATGCCTTCCCAGTGGTTCATTTTAAGCGGGAGCGTGGTTTTTGAAGGCAGTGCCGGCACTTTGGAACCTCACAGTAATTTATTCATTGTTCAAAATATGTTTCCTTTCTCCATAACAACATGTTTCGGTAAGTATACCGGAAAATAATAAAACAAATGCTGACAAGTCCTATTATGTCCGCGCCACCCGCAAAGACTGTGGGCAAACATTCAAAATTCTGTACAATATGCTCACCAGCTATGAGGTTTATAGATGACACTCGTCTAATTTACTGCATTAAAACAAATGGCTTCTCTAGCACTACCTTTCTCATCAATTAAAAATAGTCATAGAGAGGTATTTTTTCTGCATTGTAGGGATTGATCGCTGTTCGATATGATAACCCAATCACACAAAGGTTGATTTCAAGCCTGAAGCAAATCAGTGAATGATCATTCCTCCATGGATACGGTTGACTTGAACGTTAGCGGAAATGAAATTATCCTTTTTTACCTAAATATTACCGCTTACTGACCTATTGACGTTATTTATTCATTGATGAATGCTCATCGATTAAAACCACAACTTACTTGTCCGGTCCCGCATTAAAGCACATGGTCAAGCCCTTCCACGAGCTGCACAGCGGATAGTAGTTAAGGCAGATGAACATAACTGGCAAAGACAAAGAGGCTCCAAGGCAGATAGGGACGAGTATGTTTCCTTATTGATCAGTAAGCACTCACTAACGAATGTCAATATTTCAGACCTAAACCGGTAAGACAATGAGTCCGTGACTCAATTTTTAAACTGTTGGACATTATGCCAACAGGTCGCAATTTCAAGCCTCAAGTGGTGCATAACTTGGAACTGTATACGACTGGCTACTGACGGCTACTGAACCAGAGATGGCATTCTGGTTTTCCTTGTCTTTGTTGGCAATATTAATCTACTCTTTGTCTATTTAAAATTATACGGCCAGCTCAGTTACCTTTGAATGTGCAAAGGAAGGAATCGTAATTATTTAGAAAGTAAGGAAGAAGATATGTCGAGCCCCGGATCAATTGATTTATAGTCCTGGGCTTTCGAACTCTTACAGGAGTTCATCTCCAGAGATAAGAAGCAACAACCAAAAGAAGGGAAATTATAGTGGCCAAAGGCCAATCAACTGTCAGCAGTCGTCAAGAGGAAAGGAACATCAACCAAAAGGATGGAGGTCGGGGGGACAATTATAGTGGTAAACGCTAATTACCTGTCAGTGAAGATGGCTGCCGTTCAGGGTCATAAACAGTAATTAGTGTAATGCCTTGTCCCCAGGGTAGAGGGTCCCGGTGGTCCTGCCTCCTCTTCTGGCCGGTTCGTAGTGGGTTCCTTTTCGTTTGCAATTCTGACGCTAGGCTTGGCCTTGTTCCGTCCTTTGCTTACATATTGGCGTAAAACTTTGTCTAGATGCCTGTTGACGGAGTTGGCATCCGAGTACCGTGCCTCAAGCGTCAGCCTTTCGGCTTTCGGGTTTCCTCGGCCTATGATGGTTTCTCCTTGAATGTCGAAGCCATGGCCAGTTTCTCCAATGTGTGCTGCAAGCTGCGAGCTTGGGTCTAGCCTCTGAGCCGCCCGTTCGTGTTCGTGTAGGCGGGTCTGCGATTTTCGACCTGTTTCTTCAACGTAATTACAATCTCTGTCGTTGCAACTTATCTTGTAGACAATCGCAGAGGTTTCGGTAGGGGGCAGTCTGTCTTTGGGTTGCATCACACACCGGCGTATTGTTGCCTCAGGTCGATGGGCTATGCCTACTCCAGCGGGTTGTAACAGCCGTGAGACTGTTTCAGAGACTCCTTTATGTAATTTACATGTGTTTTAGACAGGGAGCAGGCTATATCATGCCATATTTGTCATCTTAGAACATTTGTCAAGAAGATCCGCGTAATTACCGTCGTAATTCTGCGAATACAATCTGCGTGATCATACATTTTACTTGCTTAAGGCTTAGTTAGTAGTCTATTTTTCCCAATGTATAATAAATCTCTCTATGACGTCATTAAGTTTTACGTCGAGCACATAACAACAAGTACTCACAAAGCAATTGTCATATAGCATTGAAAATTGGCTAAACACATTGTTTCGTTGAAACCACATTAATTTTGACTCTGATTTTTGACAATAAAAAGGACAGTTTGACATATTTTCTTTTAAGTTATTATAAATGAGGTCGAAATTATTTTGGGAAGTAAATGTATGAGCCTAAACCATATTTTATTCAGAAAAAGGACTTTAAATTGTATCTCAAAGCCAGCATGACTGATTAACTCAAAAAGCACTAGTTTCAGATGAAAAAAACCTATTGCTTACCAGCTGCCAACTGAAAAACAGTTCTTACACCGATGAAAACTGTTGCATCCAAGACCAATGATCTTACCTACTAGAGAACACATAGGAAACACTTGGAGTCCAACAATGAGTAAAATTCCCGGAAATCGCGGCAGCAAATGACACAAACGCAATGAGAATTTTATATGTTCTGTTCGCTAAAGTTGTGGAACTTTCGTAGGAATATTCCAAGGTAAACTCGAGTAAAGTGCCATCAAGGGCTGTACCCTGTGTCGCATATTCATTTCGGGGAAAGTAAGTATCTCAACGCTAAAAGATGGAGTAAGTCCGAGAAATTGAATGTTGGGGTATCGATTGATGAACCGATACGAAATACGTGAATGGACCTCACTTAGCTTATGTATCAAGAAAGTGGCATACAAATATATAACACGACTCTCTTTCATCACAGTTTTTCATCTGAAATATTAGTCACTCGGTTGCTGGGCTTTTTCATCGGAATTCTTAACAGTCGGTGGTCTTGATTTTTGTCAGTAACATGTTTTATTTCTATTGAAAACCTTACGCAAAAAGTTTGTTTGCGAGTTCATTATAAAAAGGCCCTTTAGTTTAAAAATAAACATGTATCAATGTATTTCTCAAAAGTCAAACAGGAAGGTCTTGGGATTTTGCACTTTATATGATTGTTAAGCTGACAGGAATAAGTAACTCTGCGATACTTAAAAAACCCATCACAGATACAGGTTAAAGTTAGAAGATGTCAACTTAAGTCACTTTACGCTTCGAATTCCTTCTCGAGCCTATCATCAGGGATAGTGGCAGCAGAAACGGGCAATTGGTATAAATGAGGTTGCAGTATTTATAGGAGGCAGTCGTTGTGCTATCTATTCTGCTAAGCGAATCCCCTTTATCGAAGATCATTGCCCTCTTGTGCGCTAATTTCTACTATCACTGATGATGGGTTCAAGAGGGAATCCGAAATGTCAGGCGAATAAAGTTCTTGTCCCAACGATCGCGCCTACTTTGTCTCTACAGTCAATTCTTAATTAGATTGAAAGAGTCAAAGGCAAAACAAATATGAACTGCATGCGCTCTAAAAAGGATACCATGGAGTACATTTTACATGCGTTTATTTTCTTCATGTCAAAGGAATTTTCCGAAAAAGCAACCATAAATGCATGTCAGTTCCTAAAGTAGAGGAGGGTTTCTTGCCTTCATGTGGTGCAGAGGTTTGCATCAACTCCGCCCACTCTACAACCGTCGTATGCCCGGTTAAGAGTACATATTGCCAGGTGATCTAACGATTAGGACATCATGCACTTTTCCGGAAGCATCTAAATTTGCGTTTAGTTTAATGGACCAAAGGTAGCGAAAATATATTAGCCTATATATGTGGTTGTAATCGAGAAGATGAAAACCTTGAAAGAATGCCTCTCGTCTTTCTAGTCAACACCCAAATTGTTCATTATAATTACGAATATATGCACAAAAAAGACCTTTTGAGAAAAAGTGTTTGTTTTTCTATACCAGATGTTAATTGAGGCGGATGTCACTCTCTTTGTTAGTCGACTCGGCCGTTGCACGGGAAATATTGGCTAGAAATTGGCTGAGTTTCGTCGTAGTCCCAAATATTCGCACTTGTTCTGAACTTTCAAATTCTTGAAGTGTGGGTTCACCAATCTGCATTGGTTGTGGACAGACTGACAGTTATGTTATTTATACTTTGGTTTAATAGAATTTGAAGACTGTATAAACAGCTGTTTATACAGTCTTCAAATTTTCACCAGGGAAAAGAAGCTTTACGTTTAATAGAATATTAAAATACAGTGTACAGATGAACCATCGAGACCGCGAAGTTAGTGCGGATGAAAATTTTCTATGACCTTATGCAGTTTATAGCCCCAGTGAACGGTAACATTATAAAATAAGCTACATATTATCGTTTTACCGACCATTGCATGTTTTTGCCGATACAAGATTTAGATTGCGGTCCTCATACTGCTTTTCTCGTCTGGCCAAACGAGTATCCGTCGTAGGGTCTGACTCTTGCAGAACCAAGATGGAATGAAATGCTTCTGGCGAATTCGGGCTAAAAATTGCTTTAATTATTGAAATAAACGAATTATCACTCTGTCGATTGTTTTGTGCAACGTGACTATATCACGCAAGCATATTCCAGACATAAGAATTTGAATTAGTGAAAAACGAAAGCATTGCACGCAGTAACTTATAACAAATTGTCAACTCGGGCCAGCCACCACAATTTTTAGTTTGGACACGTAGGCAGGTTGGCCGCATCGATATATTTACTAGGATAATCACTTTTTTCAAGGTGGCCGTGCAGTTTTATAGTTACTCGAAAAGTTTTTTATATACAGTTGGCCTTCGGCTACTACAAGAAATTGCCCTTGCCGCTGCAACGAAAGTGCCTTAGTGGCCTACGCCCCAATCTATTTAATTGTGACAGGTGTGCCGTTGACATATGATTCTTGAATTGGTGGATCTGCTGAAGAATGCTCAATTAGCATGAAGCAACTTCACACAAATAAGTATTGACTTAACAGTGGCATTCCCAACCTAGACAAATCGGTACTTAAGACACTTTTACATGTAAGATCTTTTTAATCTATTATGTAGCGTCAGTTAATCTCCATAAAAGGCAGTACCTACATTCAAGTCCCATAAATTTGTTTTCACATAGGAACAGCCCCCTTAGTGCTATATTTTGCAAAGGAAAGCAACAGTTAATTTACAAAAACTTTACTACTTCCAACTTATATTTTATATTTACACCTGCTGTCCATCTGAAGGTGGCCTACTCCGTACAAACGCATTCTGCTTGATTTAATGTGTGTCGCGCTGCAAAATCAAGCGATATGGGTACTGTTAGTTTGCGGTTCAAAATGTAGGCCACAATCTCAGGACGAAGGGAAACAAAACTATCGATAGAAAACATGCAACACAGTATTAAGAAAAAATTCGACTTGGTAATATTTGGTTTGTCATATTTAAAGCGACTAAATCAATACTTATTTTTGACGAAGATAATGTTCTTACTTGCATAACACAGATCAGAATGTTTAATTTGACTATTTGGTTTTAACTATTGAATAGTTATTAAGTTCGAGAATTTACCCAATATACCAGAACAGGTTGGTTAGCGAAAAAAAAAATTTTCTTCAGACGATAAATAATAACCCAAAAATGTTATATTAATCAGTCCTTGAAAATGATGATCAACTTGGCTAACTCGACGGCTCCGGCAGTAACCGTGGCGTAAATGAGAAAAGCGTATTCGTGTAGTAACCGTCAATTTCCCGATTGAAGATGTACTTAGCTTATGTAGTTAAGGTTTGGGACACTTAATGTATATTTAATCACGAAATGCAGGTTTTCCTTCGCGCATATATTCCGTGTTCACGTGTGCAGCAGGTGAAGTGATATGGATAGCATGTTATGAAGGTATTTCCTACAAATTACCACACTTTCATATGCATTTCTGTTACCAAGCGAATCACTCAGTCGTGTTCTTTTATAATACTGTAAAGCTTCTTATTGTGTTAACGGCCATAGTCAACCAAACAGATTAAACCCATTTGAATGATTAGGTCGCCCAAAAAGTTAATAGCCCAAAGTCACTCTTAATGGTCAACTTACTCAAACTAATTGCAAGCAATTTTTCATAAGTGGGCAGTCATTGATCAATTACACTAACTTGGAGGTGCACCTCATAGGACTTGTTTGATTTTCGCAAAGTATAGTAACGGCTGTGAGTTATATATTTTTCCTGCTGTGTTACTTCTCGTAACTGTATATTCCGCAAAAGAAAAACGGAACAATTTACTATGAACTTCTTCTAATCTCAGAGCAATAAATATGCTTTTTAATTTGTCTCGATCATTCAAGACCGTGTAGAAGTGGGCCTTATATACAATGACAAGTTAGATATTCTTGAAAATGCTTAATGTACTCGAGAGTGCTCAAAAATATATATTGCGTATTTTCAATTGGCAAGAGGAAACGTGGGCAATCGACACAAATGGAAACATAAAACCTTCACAATTCTGAAGCCCTTTGGCAATTTTCAGGCAAAAAACGTTTCTCCCAGACATGGTTGTTTTCCTTCGCTAACGCGACACTAGACGCAATTCTAAAAAATGTAAGCTGCCCACATCATTCTGTCGTTGAAATAATATTGTCCTCTCTTGGGTGTGTCATCTCCAAGTCACTTTTCCCCGACACAACTGCCAGCCGGCATTACCGTAAAATCATTGGACGGTTTGAGCAGGCGATCCCAAGACACATGTCGATGCGCAATTCGGTGGCACTTTCGTCAGACGTGAAAATGCGCTGTCTCTCTTAGTTTGTCGCATACTCTTTCTGGCCGATTTTAAGGCCAATACCTGTGTACCTTTGAAGTCATCGCTGCGGGCGCTTCCTGTGCTTATTTGGACTTATTTTGCTCTCGACAAATGTGTCCCTTTAAGCAAATAAGAAATCAGACTTACAGAGTTGGAGAGTTATGACGATACACCGCGTACTCGCTGCTTGCCTCTTCTGCTATCTCTTTTTTCGACTCTGTCGGTCTGACGAGTATCATGTTGTTGCTCCAGGACCCTGCATAGCAGAGGGAGATTCGTACTGCACGCGTAGAGTCGCCAACAGCGTATGCTCCCCGACCAAGAATGAATGCTTCTGCCAACCCTCATTTGTGGCCATCCAGGAGGAGTATGGTATTACGTGCAAACCATGTAAGTTCTGACTGCTGCCGTCCTTTAAATACTTTTTTTTAATATACGATTTTTGCATATTTCGATGAACTAGAGCGAAAGAGAAAATGCTGTGAGCACATGGAGGATCACTGCAATAATTTTAAATGTACGTGCATGTTTCTTTTCGGCGTATCGGTATAAAGCGAATAAAGTGTCACAACCAAAATACGGTGTATAATGGAAGCGGCATGCGAGCGAAACATTTC
The DNA here is from genome assembly GCA_900617775.1 of Dibothriocephalus latus. Classification (NCBI taxonomy): domain Eukaryota; kingdom Metazoa; phylum Platyhelminthes; class Cestoda; order Diphyllobothriidea; family Diphyllobothriidae; genus Dibothriocephalus; species Dibothriocephalus latus. Next base: position 11,970 of record UYRU01042598.1, on the reverse strand, counting down.
GATTTTCAGTCCTCTCCTTGTGCCATGGACTTTTTCAAAATATATTTTTTAAATGCAATCCACTATGATTTTGACTTGAAAAGTAATCTAGAAGAATGCAGGGCATTAGACGGTAAAGGGTTTTTGCTTTTCTTATACGTCTTTACTTCAAAAAAGTTTTCCCGATATTTTATGCTGCACAATCTAAAAATTATTGAAAATCAGCTACTGCAAACAGGTTACTGCTTTAGGCAATCAGACTATTCACAGTTAATCCAAAAAGTAGGATTATCATGTGTAGAAAAGGGCAGGAACTTGTAGATCTTTTCTAATTACTGGTAACAAGACAATAGTAGAGAAGTTACTAAGAGTGTTTCATAAAATTCTTTGTAATATTCACTTTACGATTTGTAAAAAAGTGCCAACCAACTACTTTTGTGGATGACATAAACAAAAAGGTGGGACTTAGGTCGTAAGCAGATAATACATACAGAGTTAATGAGACTATACGTACCTATTCGTGAATGTAGAAGTTGGATTGGAAACTGATCATTATTCTGGGTGGAAAAGTAGTTTGTCTTGAATGTGTAGTCTGCAATGAAAAATTCGATCATGCCAAACAAGCTTCTGGAGTCCGTGGCCATTCAGAGTGCTTATGAGTAAAGTAAATGTTTGCATTTCTAAGGCATACAAGCAAAAAACGCGTGTTTACCTAGAGAGTCCAGATGAATTAAATGATTGCAAAGTTTCTCACCTGAATGGCGTTAACGGATCTAAAGGAGTCTTTCAAGCATATCAAGAAGACCAGGCACTTATTGGCTGAAATATGCTGTTATTTGCTGGACTGGTTGTGATGTAACAGGAACCTTTGTAAGAAGCAACAGTTTAAAAAAACTCTTTCCACGGCTTGTACATGATATTGGCTGGAGGAGGCGTAATCACTAGGACTAGCCGAAGACTAGATTTTTTCGTTCACAGAGTTAGTTAGCCAAACCGAAAGGAAAATATTCAGTGTCGGTTAAGCTTTGCGTGCAACCCGTTGCATCACATGACATTGAATCTAAACAGGTAACTGCGCAATTGAAATCACTTTAATACTCTCCGCACAAGGTGGCATCAATGATTGTGTTGCCCAAACGACGTAAAGTCTACTAATTAGGATAGGAAATCAAATAACTTTCTGATAGGCCTAGTAGCAGCATAATTTCATGAAAAAAGTCACGAATGCTTACTGGCTCATAAGTGTGGTTTGAATCATGCTTTTTTAATATACATGGTCAGGTTTTCAAGTGAGCAAAAGCCTAACTCAGTTTCGATATTAAGCTTCTACAAGTGCATAGTTAAATTAGCTTACGCATTAAAATCGACAGCTAATCATGCCTTTTTAACGTTGAATAAGCAATACTTAGTGTTTTTGGTTTTCGTAACACCCGCCAAGCACCTTAAGTGTAAATTCCAGCCACCACGATTCACGCAATCTAATTCTTCGTTACACTCAGCGAAAAGTATTTATTTGGCTTTAAGCCAATAGTAACATTTTATATTCACCACGAATGTCACATCTACCGTTGTTTTTAATGATTGAGCCCATGATGCCTTACTTTAATTGTATCATCCAATGGATAGTCGATACGAGTTATAATATTTGAGGCATCTTAGATCAACGAATTAACATCGTCAGTAGATATCTTCTGTCCGCTTTTGTAGTCAGCATTTTTGCCAAACAGTGGTTTATCCATCGGGAATAAGCACAAAAAGCGTATGCAGCATAATGTGATATAATGGAAGGCTGTATGTTGACAGACCGAAGAAAGTATACAAAAGATCCCCTATCTCATGAAATGGCAACCGAAACTTTCAAATTTTTTTTAAATTGAACAAACTGCTTCAATAAACTTGCAGCAGTAATTTTATTTCAACCTAATCCTACATCAAGCTACCGGCTTTTGGATGAGCTTCCTCGTAACCACCTGTAAAAATACTTTGAAAATCGTAACTGCTTCAGTAGTACGCTTTTCTCTCATTAATATTCAATGCTCTTATACATTCAAATATATGTTATAGAAAAATTCACCACATATTCTTTCTTATGGTCGTTTGGCGGAAACATGCATCGTTCGGTTTTTCAAACATTCTAAATTTTCAAACATTTTTTGAATCCTATCGGTCGTTACACTTCAAGGTAAACTACTCGGCGCAGTCATAATTTACGTATTCGGAATTTTACGGACGGATTTGAAAGACGTTCATTCAAAAGCCAGTAGACTAATGTGACTAAGATATATTGGGATAAGCTGCACGATACTTGATCTAACAACCCTACTGAAGAAATTCGCTCAAGCCCAAACCACAGTTGGGAATGTTGTTTGGTATTTCATTACGTATGCACTGACGTTAATAATATGCATTTACAAGACGCCATCAATGTGGCAAACCAACACTATGTAATGCGTAACAAGAAAAGCGTTCTGCAGTTTATATTTTATTTAAAAATCAAGGACTCACATTAAATTCACGACTGAACAATCATCACGCCTAAGTTCAACACGGGTGACGAAAGTTCATCAGATCACGAAACGCACGCCGGGAATCAGGCAATTAGCGCACAAGCGGAAAATTTTCGTCGATAAAGAAAAGCTGTTAACTGCCTTAGATATGCAGTAGCATAGCGACTGTGTCCTAAAAATACTGCAACTGTCTTGATACGGATTACCAATTTCCGCTTTTGTCACTGATGCTAGATCCGCGACGGAATCCGAAACGTCAGGCGAATAAAGTTCTTTCCCCAACGATCGCATCTGCCTCACCTCGCTTTCTTCCTAAGAGTCACACTTTCACTTTTTGTGTCACGTTTGTTTATAAATAACTGACGGGAAGGATAAACTAGTAAACGTGTTCCTGCCAACGTTTGGGACAAACAGCAGGAGATGCATATTGTTGAACCTGATGAAGAGCGTAGACTGAATAGCGGATCCTTATGAAATTTGGATACTTATATATTGCTGTCTTATCTAGGTTGGTCTGCAGCACGAAGCAGAATCCAATGCAAATTTGCAATCCCGTTTCTTTATGAAACTTTGCAATACAAGAGGTGTGCCTAATTATTTAACTGGACACATTTTGACTCACTTTTAACGTATTAGTCATTCGTTGCACTGTCCCCAAATCACTGATCTGACTAGTATCGAGGTATAGTAGACCATTTAGTTAGTTAGTCCATGTCACCCTCTAAAAAACTCTTGTCGGTGGCTATCAGCAGTTAACTACTAAGTTGCCATTTTATGCACCGTCAATTTTAAATAATTACAAGATACATTATGTCGCTTAGCATTTTAGTCGCAAACGCCAAGTTGGATAATTTGAACATTATATTTTCAGGGACCTACAGCTAGGTAAGGCGTCAGATTTCTAAAAATGCCACCTAATTTCACTCTAACCTGGCTGAGTTGGGCTATGACTTCCTTAGATATTCATTAGTTTGAATGATGGACCCTGCTATTGCTACACAGCACTGCACGGATAGATAATGAACATTGTTATATGGGTTCTTGCAGAAGAAAAATATATATTTTGCCCCTTAAATTTTAATGAAACTTTGGAAGGCACAAAAGCAAACGCCCACCATTTGCCTGTTGAGTGCCGTTGGACTGTGATGTCTTTTCGCATTCCATTTTTTAAATTAAAAAATTCTAATATACAGACAATTTGTAGAAAAGGTAGTGAGAATTGAAGCTAGACTACCACAAAAGCACGAAAACATATTTGGTCGAATGTGCTACAATCACTCAATTTCCTTCGCCGAGTTTTAGCGAGGCCCGCGTAAGAGAGCTAAGGTTCGGTCGAATGTTATCACCGTTCGAAGGGAGTGCACCATAAATGCTTTTTCGATTCAAGCCTTATCCTGAAAACATTATAACCAGCAAATAGCTGTCTCTAGCTGTCAAATATCGCAGGTGGACATTCGGCGCTTAAGGCGTAAACAGATATTCCTCTGGTCCAAATGCGTTGTCTTATTGATATATAGACATTCTGCTGCTTTCGAAGTTTGGAAGATGTATGCATTTATGTAGTACTTATAAGTTTTGAGACAACAAAGCCTTACTTACTTTTGTCTGTGAATTTGAATGCAGTATATTGTCCTGTAAAATGATGTTGACTAACAATTTAGGAACATTTCCAGCTACAAAGAGTCGTTCGGAAAGTAACTTTATCGTAAGCTAAGGAGTGTCTGTTTATTTTAATTTACAATAATCAATACTTTCCGCGTTTCAACACCGCAGTCCTTAGGATACGGAAGGTTGCCCCAACGCAGTACACGTCACGGTTCGTAAAGCAGGGCTTGAAGACAAGAGCTTCCGTTAACTGCAGGAGGTCAGAATTCGTGTAGCTGACGTCTTTGAACTTACCGCATTATAAAGTATTGCGTTATTACATAAGCGCACTGTGGTCTACTCATCAAAGGAAACTAGCATTTCTATGTGTGCCTTTTCTGCCAAAAGCAAACCTCAAGGCGCTTAATTTGCTACTCATTTAGTGAAGTCCCTTCTCCGATATTAAAAGATATATGAATCCAAGCCTAGTTTGTTAAATTAAAGCATAAAATATGGTTTATATTTTATTTTATGCTTTCGAAAATTATATCCCCGAAATCTTTCGCATCCGGCCTGCTCTTAAAAGTACTTTTCTGGCTTGTGTTCTTCATGTTATAATAATAAAATTATGTATTCTTCTAAGTAATTAAAACGTTCCATTCCCCGTTTATAATTTCTTAATTGATTTGGATTTTGTTGTACATTTTAAAAGGACAGCAATAAAAATGCAAAAAAGACGCTGTTTCAGTAGACAATATCACTTTTCTAATATTTCATAATTTCATTTCTTCTAAAATCAGGTGACGATCTATTTCTGATAAAGTATATGCAGCTGCTGTAAAATGACTGCAATATAGGATGCCTGTGCTCCTAATTTTGACTAATTAGGTTTGCATTGATAAAGTTATTAAGCATAAGCATTAGTCCAACTTCACAAGTAATCTGCTTTTCGACTTCTCTTGCGGTTTTTGCTTCCGTTCACTTTGAAGCCCTGTGGAAAACTACATAAATCCAAAGTCTGTTCTTGCAAGAATAATTACGCTCATTAGACGTAGCATGGCACCAACGGTACTAATTCATAATGCATTTTCTAAAGTAATGGGTAATCTGTTTGTCGTTTGTTGTTTTTGGCCATTTAACAATGAAACGTAAGCCGGACAGTGTTTGGAATATGAGAAACGGCATCAGATTGAGAAATGTACGGTTTTAAAGGTATTAAGGTGAGCGGTGTGCGATGTGCGGGTGCTCCCATGCGCCCAATCTCGCCTCTGGTAATATGAACTCAACCTTTGAAAACGGGCACAAGTAGTTGAGGAAACAGTGAGTGACGTGGTGCTGTGCAAATATGCTATAATCTAAAATTAAATTTCACCGCGTTTGCCTTCATGCGGCGGATATTGTCGAAATTGACGGCCAAACTCCCATATGCGTAGAGGAAAAACGAAAACTGAAAGTTTTCGAGTGCTGGTCTCTGAAAACGTTCGTTTTCGCTCAGACGCCACATTATCACCAGTTTATATCAAAAGGAATCGTAAAGCTGACTGATGTCATTTGGCCACGTGGTGTAAATTTTATAAGCGTGATATAAATCGGTCGTAGTTAGCTAAAATCTTGATTTGATATAGCTTTTTTGTTTCTTGGCTCCTGGAACTTGAATTTGCGGTACTTTTGGCAATGAAATGAGCAAAGATCAACTGTATTTAGCATATCACTTATTGCTAACTGTTGCTGACAGAATGTTCGTCTGAATTAAGCACGATATCAGTCTTATACGCGATTTGTCTGCCAAATAGAATGTGAATCTATAGACTTCGTATCCTACTTTATCACAGGGGAACTTGCAAAGTAATGTGATTGTTTTTACACGCTTCATTACTCTGAATGGTTGATGAATAGGATAACAAAATGTATTGAGCTGTATTACTACTGACCATTTATATGCGGAAATATATGATGAACGTAGTTTATTTTCGATCGAAGGATATTCCAACTTGCCAACACATTATTAGTCAACAAAGTCATGATCATTATATAAGATAATGGAAAAGCATGCAAACAGAAACATAAAATTAGTACATAGTTATAATAGGCACAGTTCCAAAGCCGAAAATCGGAAATCTTTGATTTAAATAAACACGATACACGAATTGTCACGTTTCTTAAGATTCCAGTTTAGAATAAACATAAAACTTACAGGTTATATAAATGACCCGTAGATGTACATTTTATTTGATGCAAACATGCACTGTCCTTACATGAACTCAGAAGGCCAGTTTTGCTTTGAAACATTTAATATATCTGCCAATCATCATTTAATCTTTCTGATATATCAAATAAGTTCAGAGAAAGGTCGGGAGAGAATTATGCAGAATGAACCCTTCATAAATTTCACTTATTTTATTTTCCATCATCGAGGTCTCATTTTGTGGACATCCAGAAGGCGTTGTACAATTTGTGTTCGAAAAGATTGTCCGGTGTTTTGAAGATGAGAAAATAATTATAATGCCGTTTCTTCTTCACGAATCATTTCTTATTCTGTAGCTTGCTCAATGTACTAATAATTAACAGAATGTTAAATAGGATCCACATTCACCGTATTTATTTTTGTCCTTAGTGCCCCAAGTAGGTCTATTGGATACAGCGGTCAATCATTTTGGGTTCACTAGGTATCGCCCGCCAAGGCAAAAAGATCTAATCATGCCAAGCGAAAGAATTTTCGAGTCCTCTGTGCCAGCAATTTTACAGTACCGACTCATCACCAGAACGGCCTAGTTCTTTCCATTACGGAAGAATTATCAAACTGATCTCCGATTTCTCGCCCTTGTCTAACATCAGCGCTTAGTTCACTGGACATCACGCCGTTCGGAGATTGAAGGGGATTATTTCGACAATTTTTTCCGCAGAATGTTGTGCTTCGAAATGACGTTATGCGAAGTTTACTTATTATGCGGGTCGCAACAACTTCATTCTGCTCAAACTGCGCACTCATAAATACGTTTTTGCAAGAATTAGTGCTGCAAGCAGTTAGTTAAAGTTAACTGAAGCCTTAATCTTTCAAAATTTACAATTGCATCTCTTAAGAAATTATTAAGATTAATTTAGGAGAACACACACTGCCTAAGATATAATTCAAAATGCGGTGAAAGGTATCACGATCAGAGAACAGTCTAGGAGATAGCCTACCTTCAATTACTAAAGGTCATGAGCACTTTTAAATGGCTCCTTTCGATGGCCGCTTTTGGCCAAATATGGAATTTGGATTTTCTAACTGTAGTCAGAGTTCGTTTTGCCCTGGTCTACAAAAAAGTCGTAATGGCTGAGTTAACTACAAGTTTTTTCGTCCTACGTGCATATCAAATCACGTTGACGTGCAAACATACGACTGTTTAACCTATTAAAACCAAAAATTAAAATTCAATAAACAATAAATGCAACCCTTTGTGTAATTCTCTCAACATATCCCAATCTGCAAAAAATCGTCACTTGCGATATCTCCGAGTGAAGATTTCTCGTAAAATTCAAGGTAAAATGGGAAGACATACCTTCTACTTGTACGACATTTCCTTTTGATTTCTTAAAACGGGATGACAGAAATAAAGGGAATGAATAATTATGATCTAAAAACCAAGTACTTAACAAAAGTAAAAAAGAGTCCTTGATATCCGTTTACAAATATCAGCGCTGCCACTTTGACACTACGAATACCAAACACAAATCGCATAGCCAAAACATTGAACGTGATGTTGGTTAATAAACGCTGACTTATCATTTGTGGGACCCACTCGTACCATTCTGCCTTGCGATTCACTTATAAGCCTTGAAGTCACACCATAGCGGCCAATCTTACAAAACAGGAGAACATTATCGTCAATCATAAAGGCGAATGGAATGGCCATTTCTGACTTATTAGTCGTCATTAGCCACACAAACCCAACTTCAGATGGTGTGATTCCCGGGGCTCAAACACGCGACCTGCTGAGTGGAAGTCCATTAGTCTAGCTATTGACCAGCGTACGCGTTGTATTGTAGGTTTCGATCGAAAGTATTAAAATTAGTGGATGAAAGCTTTCCGATCAGCAAAGGGGCTCACTCGTATCATTTTGCCTTGAGACTCATTCTAGAGCGCCGTCACCAACCACACAACAGTTAGTATTTTAGATAGATGAACTACCGATCGGTGAGCACCCATCCACCAAGGTTAATATTCCTGACCCTAAACGGCTAGATGACGAGCCCTTGCCTCAAAAGTTTAGACCGTTTAACTTTTAGTCAACAAAGAGCCGACCTGGGCCTAGAGTGGTGCTCCACCTAGAGTTTGCTATGTCAGACTGATGATGGCTAACGAGCCAGAAATGGTTACTGTGGTCTTGTCAGCCATTTTCATTTGGGCTTAAAATGATATTCTTTTGCCAAAATTAAAACTGAAAGCACGACCTCCTACATTTCCTAATTTTATTCCAGATGTACAATTTCAAAATATTTATAAAATATAGTATCGCATATTTTGCAAAGAAATCACATTCAATCACACTGTTATCGGATAAGACTGGATTTTCTTTTGTCGAGCCTCACGATTGCCATCTTCCATCTTTACAGTGCTCACAAGTCTGGTGTGCAGAGTGGACAAAGACTGCGTTCACGTACGCAACAGTATTTGCCATCCTGGGGCTGGCTTCTGCGCGTGTCCCGGTGGAACTGTTTACGTATCTCAATCCCACACTTGCCGTAAGTTTTCATTTCTTACCTTTTGTCATTCTTACATGCTATCTTCTGTCTATTAGCCTGTTTAAGGCATTTTATCTAGTGGCAAAATTAGTATGAAGGAATTTAAGAGCAAGCCTTTACTTTCGGTGGAGTGGTCTCCTTAACTAAGTTAGGCTAATGTCCACAGGATCGTCGGTTGGTCGATTTCACAGGTATTTCTAATAGAGAACTCGACAATAGCGAGTTGTTACCAGACAGTCAGGGTTATGAAAAGTGTAAAACATTGATAAATACTGTATCACCTCCAAATAGCCTTTCTAAACATTCTTAATTCAGTGGTTATATTGTATCTGTTACTTTATTATTAGACTTTTTGAAAGAAGACCTGAATGTGGCCTAAGTTTGACATTTAAGGTGTTGTTGATTGACTAACATACTTACTGGTGTATTTCAAGTCAATTCAAATGGTATGTATTGCTGGATGTGACAAGCCCGTTGACGAGAATGTCTCTAACCATAACTTGTCTCGGACTTCTGTATTCAGTTATTAGAAAATACTTATAGCAGTTGAGCCCGTAATCTCGTCGGCGTGCGCCTCTATTTCAGTAGTCAATATTCTCGATGTAAACTGGCGGAACAACTAGCTCGTGGATCATTGGTTAAGGCACCGGAGTAACTGTTCATAAAACCCGAGTCTCAGGTGTTCCCACAAATGAGGCTTCGTATGGCAGGATGACGATCGCAACTGAACCATTAATGACAATTCCAGCATCGTGTGTCTTTGTTCGTAACCACGTTCTGTTTATAGTGCTAGTCGATGTGCCACGACCTACTGAGTCGAGATTGAGCTCTAAGGCACAACTAAACCAGTGGGTCTATGTGTTTAATGGGTTTGAATCATACTGGCCTAAGTTATTAGAAGTTCGAAGGCATCCAAATTTAATAATTATTTTCATCATAAATGTGATTGCCCATAATTTGAACGTTATCGACCATAACCTAAGAAATATCGAATAAAAGTTATATAATCGGTCCAATTACAAAACTCAACTAGTGAGTACAAAAGCGGTAAGCCGCACGATGCCCCGGACATGTCTGAATTTTACGACGACCATTACCATATCCACCAGTGTGTTCAATCAGATATATATAGGATAAAATGATACACATTTTAAGTTCACTTTCTACACCTTAGCAGGCCGGTGACAGTTTATCGTCAGTCAATTTTCCTCACATAGTTGAGCTGAAAAAGGCACGAAGGAGCAATATGTTTGTGTAAAATGAAAAATTTCGATTGAAAGCCGGTCGATAAGCAGTTGGGCACATGCGGCGCCATCCAGAGTCATTTTAATAGCACTCACAGTTTACGCAGCTTAGTTTCATGTGACAGCCACTTGTTTACCTTAAAATAATTGATTAATCTAAAGGCGGAATTCATCCCTGAGAACAAAGTTCCATTTCGGCAGATAGATACTTATGACCAATGCCAGCTTTTCATTATTCAATCACTTTTTTCAGAGGAAGCCAAACAACCTTCATTCAGGTCGGTAAAATAGCTTGACTAACGAATGCAAGCTTGCGGTAGACCCGCGAAAGCATCCAGTAGCCTTTAGTTATACAACCTTTAAGCAGCGTTAATAGCTACTTAGACACCGAGTAAAGTGAACTGGGGTGAACCAGAAAGTGGTTCAGAAGAGAAAGGGGCGATGGCTGGAAAAAGAAGCCGACTGACCTGCCTTTTCTGGTTCTCATTCGATGCCATCATCAGAAATATTTTTAGATAAAAATTATGTCAACACGAGATGGCAGTAATTAAAGGACACAGTTGTTATGTCACTAGACGCTTAAACTATTTAGCAGCACCCACGTTTATTACTAGGGCTCCCATTTGGTCCGAATAGAGCTTAGTAGTCTGCACTCGAGGCAGTAATTGTCGTAATTTAATCAGCTTTGCTGATTCTTGGTGTGATCATAACTCGGCGATTCGGCTCGCCATTGCTGTGGCTGTTGGCCGCTCTCACCTCACCGCGTGGCTAATTACTGAGCCGTTTGGGATCGTGACGCATATCAAAAGACGGCTATACCAGTTTCTCCGTCATTTATGGAAATAGCAACTATCCACATACCACTCCTGTAATGCGGTGATTGTTTGCTTTACTTTGACTGTTTGTTGAAACACGTCTCGCCGTTTTTTTATTGGCAGTTTGCTCTAGTATTAAGCCCTAGATTTCGCACCTGTCATATGCTCTTGTCTTATCTCATCGCACGAAAGGAGCTTCTATTGACATACTAGCATTAAGGAAGTCAAGTTAGGTGAACGAAAGTTTTCAATTAATTCATCATCAGGCAAATAAAAATAAAAGGGAGGGTAGAGTTAACAAAATTTTAAGCAAACAATCAGTAGAAATTAGGGGTCCAAGAGGGGAGAGGTGTAAAGGAATCAAACGGGTCAGATTCTAGTCTGAATTGGGGACCAGAGAGAGAAAGAGGAGAGGAGGAGAAGGGGGCCGACAATTAGTTCACATCGTCCTGCCGTTCTTGTCTCCCGCTTTGTTGGGAGGCGTGGGAATGCAAGGTGTCATTGTCTCGTGACGGCATGGGTGCTATCGCTGCTTCGTCGTCGTTTCGCAGCGTGGTAGGAAGCACATGGACGGACGTTGAGTTCGCCTTCGGTACTACGAGGATGGATGCTGGCTTCCACTGAAGCGATATCCACTCAAACACATGCAAAATGAAATAGCAAGCCACTTATTCTTCCAAGTTCGTGGTACCTTCGACGGTTATTTCGTAGCTGGATTTTCAAGAGGGCGGCGTGGGCACGAGGCATGTTGACGCAACAGCATTTTCAATTGATTGCAATAAGTTGCAATGACTCAATCCTTGGTCGCTGTATTGGTGACATTTTCCACCGCTGATGGTCAGTGCAACTTCAAACCGGCATGCTGCTAAATATGAAACAATAACTTACTTATTTGGGTGTGGTGCTACATTCCAGGGAGACTCAGGTTACGTTTAAGGTTGAGATTAGGGTCAAGTCTAGGGTGAGGTTTAAGGCTGTGACTAGGGTCAATTTCAGGGTAAAGGCTAGTGTTAACCGTAGTTTTAGGGTTTAGTGTAGAGTGACGCCAAGGACTACGGTTTACCTTTACATTAGGGTTAGTGGTAGATGCACTTGAACAATACTGGGGTCAGCTCA
>UYRU01042595.1:7964-18910 GCA_900617775.1 Dibothriocephalus latus | reverse complement strand
ATGGTGATGCTACCGTTAAAGAGGATCGACCACTAGAAAATTAGAGTCAAGAGTTGAAACCAGTTTCCTTCTCAGCATGCCAGGAAAGACAAAATTTTATTTTGGAACTTGTATTCCAAAAACAAGTCAATCTCAGTGTTCAAAGCCGGGAGCTGTCAACGGAATTTCTATTACCTGCATACATCAAGGCTATTTGTGCAATAATTACAATAAAATATATATTCCTTTCCCCTAAAACGTCAATCATACTGATTTCGTTTTTTTCAAAAAATCAAATATTTATAATCTTGCGAAGATTGAACCCGCAACAACCACTAAAAGGTTCGAGTAAAACCTATAAAACAGCTAAAGCGTTCATAACCAGGTCAAAATCATCAGGAAAATCTGCCAAAGCCAGACACATTCTTGATATGGCAAACAGATTATTTTCCCCGTGTGTTTGTCAGATTTTTAAGGATGATGAACCCATATAGGCAGTTGTTACTGTGTAAGGTAAATGCCAGATTTAAGAGCAAAATGTGTCATTATTTTATTTCGCATGACTGTTGTTACAAACAAAGATGATTGTACAAAGTATCCCCAAAAAACTGAGTTCAATGATTTTCGTTAAACCTGAGCGTTAAAATAAGATATCTAGATCTCACAGAAAAATAGTGTTTGCGCTAGATTTCAGGAAAGTTACATATTCCCCTTTTTTAACACAAAACCTAATAAAAATATTTCATGTATCCGTTGACCTAAACCTCAATCTATAATTGGCCCTTAACATAATTTTAACTCTGAAACCTGTTGCTTCGCGGAATTAAATGCAAGGCTATGTGTATTGTAGACGTTTTCTTGTTTTCGTGCCTTATCATAAGACTAGGCACAGTCAATGAATTGTATTTTTATATCACCCAATGTTTAATAAATTTGTCGTTTTTATTATAATAGGACGTAACACCATTTACTATTGCTGATGAATTCCGAATTCCAGTGTGACTACTAGTCTATAACCACATAATTAACATTTCAAACGATATCCGGATAAATAGTTTTCATTGATTTAAATTGACCTATCTGTTGAACACTAGTCGTTTTAATCCTTATATTAGCAGTAAAACATGCCGATGCAAAACTCTCAGGTATAAAAGACTTGCAAGGGCGTTAAGTTGGATTTTTAATTTTAAATTTTTCTTTGCAAATTGTACCAAATCCATCTGATCGCATTACATTTCCGGCGGTCTGAGGCTGCTTGCTAGACTTAAGGTTTAAGTAGAATGCTTCGTATGAAATGAAATTTCCAATGCAATCACATCCTTTCGAAGTACTCGTTGGCAAAGCTAGTAAACGCAAGGACTATTTTACTGATAGGCACACTTGAAAGTGCTCCCAATTCTCGAATATATGAAATAATTGGAACAAACAGTGATCCTGTTTGCGTATTTGAATATGTTGCCAAGCTATTTTTCCTGTTCTTTCGGGCAAGAGGAAAAAACATACCTTTTTGAGTCATTTAAGTCTGCAGGGCAACTCGAAAACCGGTTCCCATGAACTCATGTACTTGGCGAATTCTGCTTTAGTAATGATATATAATTGGTTTTCCAAAAGTATCACGCAAAAGATAGAAATGCAACGATTTCTAGCGTACAGCAATTTCAAATCCACTTGATTTATACATCAGTCTACAATTTCATAGAGAAGTTTAAAAAAACATTTTGAGGCCTAATCGCATCTTCTGTTGGATAGTGGAAACTAGGCCTATAGAATAATGTAATATATCGTATAAATATATTAACCCTATGAAACACTTGAAAATTTAAAATTCATTCGGTGTACGTTCCTTGACACAACATCAAATTAAACATTATACGTTTTTGAAAATAAATAGCATTCAGCGTAGCCCTTAATTAATTTCGAATTAACTTATCGAGAATGCTGCATAAAGGAACAAGCGAACATCATCTCATTTCTCATGAAATGCCTCCATAGTATGCTCATATTTAAACCCTATTAAAATAAATAAAATATTGTGTAGACCATATAAAGGCTTTGTTTTTTGCTGGACAGAAAATCTGATAATTTACTGAAGAATTAATTATTAAAAAAAATTAAAACCAAAATGCGCTGTAAATGGGGTTGTGGCCTTTATTATGTAAAATAACAAATAAGTAAATAATAAATAATAATAAATAAATGATAAATACCTCTACATCGTGTTAAGCATAAAGGGGAAGAGGCGCAACTTCTTATTTAAAAATTCACACAGGTATTCAAGCAGCTCTGAGCATAAGCCTTTCCATGATGAATTTAAACATCAGTAATTAATACTCCCACCATTTTTACGCAAATTATTTTCTTAATGTGTACAAAGTTGAGCTTATTTGACTACATAATGCACTCTACAGCATCCAGTCCGGCTGCTAATCTACATAGTGACTAAACGCCACGTACGATCTTTTGTCCAATGTTAGCGTATACGGACATTTCGCGATTGTTTCTCAACTTTTATGGCTATCAATGAAGTCCGTGAATCCGCACTTCGATCACTGGGATTATAGTTTTACTTGTCTGAGCTTGCGGTCTCTTCCTGGAGTCCATCTTCAGAGATAAAAGACGTCAAAGAAATGCAAATAACAGTTAGAGGAGGCAGGGGTCAATCAACCCGTATGGAGCGGAGGGATAGAGGGGGCAGCCAACTCCCAGTGTCATCAGTCCGGAGATTCCTGCGCAGGGTGATGTTTGCCGGCGCCAGATCGATAAATCGATTAGCTGCGATCTCATCCAAGGCCCAGGCTTCATTCGATTCGCGGCCCATCTTGTTGCCAGCGTGCGCGATTACCTTCGCAAATGCGGTGGTCAAAACGCCTTCTACTTTTCTATCTTTACACATAGCTGGGATGCAAACATTTGCCTCAGCCCGCATTTCATTAAATCCTATCGAAAAAAATGTTCGCAGTCTTAACGCTGTAAGCGTGATCGCAGTCTACTTATTTACATACTTTAGAAGACAGTTTAAGTTTATCTGATTACCTTCTAGATGCACGCATTTTGTTATGACAGAAGCTATCCATTCAGAGCCGATCCACTAATCCACCAGGACCAAATCAAAAATGACCAGAGGATCGTTTCCAAAATTATAAAATGGCATACAGACATAAGGGGCTGGCAAAGCTTACGTGGGCCTTCCTCGTCTACATAGATGTTATTTTTGTCCGAACTTTACAGTCTATTATCTGTGCCAAATGTCCCCTAGCTTCCTTTTCCCTGGCTTGCCAATGTCCGAATGTCCCAGGGTAGACAGTCAAATGTCACCATTTCCAAGCCTGTCTTATAGACCTATTATAGTAGGTCATAAGATTATGACCTATCTCCTTGGTGCTTCAGGCACTAAGGTAAATTCTCTAAATAATGACAACATATAAATTTAACAGGAAAACCCCGGTTGCGAAAAATCAGCTCATGCTATGCCCCCAAGGTTCAAACAGAAGGCTTACGATATTTTAGCAAATTATATCACTTTTTGGAAATGCCACTGTTTTTTATAAAAATAGGAAATTCCGAAAAGATAAAAAATGCAATACCTAAGTAAACTCAAGTTTTAAATATGGCGAAAACCTATTTATCCAAAAACCAAAGGAATAAAGCAGCACAGATATAAATTCGTTTAAACGTGGTCCTTTTGGTAATATTTCAAAAACGCATTCTTTCACATTTTTTGCAGTGTAAATTAAGGCCATTGCCAAACAACCCAAGATTTTTGTAAATAACGCAAGGTCGTTTCACGAGACTTACAAGTTGTTTCTTCCGTTTATACATTATTTGAGAAAGACTGGACTAAAGCAACCAGATCTTTGTTTGACTGTGCCGATTAGCACGTCACAGGAGCGAGAGCTCTCATGAGCTCAAATGTAGACACGCCAAGCAGTGACTAATAAATTTAAATGGAATTCTCAGGTGGACTCATAAACGAACTCTTTCGCGTACATTTAGAGTAATTTCCTTCCGTCACAGTTCTTTAAAAGTATTTCGGGATTTCGAATGAGCTGAGACTCAGATCATTCTTGAAATAGTGGTGAACACTTTTCGAGTTTCAGTACTTTCAGTTTATTGTCAATAAATACAGATTCCGTTCTACGTTTTTATCAAAACGTCCAAAGAAGGCTCAAAACAAATTTAACTAAATAATGGGTGCTTGGATTTTCTCAATTTTGCCGTTGTCTGTTTGGGTCATGGTTTTAGAATCACCCAAACCTTTAAACTTACTGCCGGATAAACTAAGCGTCCACAACAAAATTTACAAATTAAAATGCCTGAGATAAATCATAAAAACTTTATATAACAGGTTGCCTCTTGAGAAAGTGCTTTAAATACACATTTTTACGTCGAATATCTGCTTACCCTATCTGTTAGGGTTTGACTGGTATTTTTTCCAAAGCCTTCTGCTGAAAATGAACGAACTGGCTTTTCTGTGTACACGGGAACAGTTTTCGGTGTATTTGTTGCATTCGGGCTCTACTGAAAGGTAGCGAATGCAAAAATATTGGCAGAATATATAATGCTTTTGTGAAAACTGGTAAACTTCTGCCCGCTTGGTTTCAAGTTTTCATAGTTCTTGATGGACAGCTGTCGATAGAACTTGTTCGGAAATATTCCGTATATGGCTTGACAAAGGATACCGACGGCATTTCGCGGGTGTTAATATATATTCCTGTTAACTGTGGCAAAAGATACCATAGACCCACAAGCTTACTACTTGGTTTTATTGCACAAAACGTAACACATTTTAAAAACAGCATATTCGCTTATATTGACAGCATGTTTTAGTCAATCCGCCATTCTTTTCTCGAAAATTGCAGTTTCTCATATTTACATTTATCAGGTTTTTATGCAGGCAAAACAAAATTTTAATTTTTTGGAAAAGATGTGGTTTAAACCATTCTAGCTTCTATTAATAGTCTTCTATAGTACAATACGCATCAACAGTAGTTTCTGCTCCGCGACGGATATCAAGAAACACTGGATTGTGTCCAATTCTGCTAATATTTGTCTTCAACACAGTGAGTTAAACTGAGTTCTTAGGAAGAGTTTGGCAGATTTGAATAATTCAATGGACCCAATTGTGAACTAATTTGATTAAATTCACGATTGCGATGGGACCCAGATAAATTAGTTGACTAGAGTGTCGGCTGTACGCAAGCCGCCGAGGTTTTCCTAATTTGGTCAAGTAAACTGAATTCGTTTTTAGTAAACAGCCTTTTAGGCTTCAAATATTTACGCCTCAACAAACAAAGTTGAAAACTTCAACTATGCGCTAAATTGTCTCCCAATGCTCGATCCTCATATCTAATGAGTTAGACAGTCTACAGTACATGAAACTTAAACTGGCAATTACTTGTCAGTTCAAAAGAAAGCTGCCAATAATTTTATGGGATAATTTACTATTTCTTAGAAAGAAAAACAAGGTACACGACCAATAGTAGACCTGTGAAAATGATACATCAAGAATTAAGCTGTTTTTTTTCAAGAACGTGCAAAATTATTAAAAGAAATATGCTTACGCGTATCATCCACGTCATAAGCGAGCAGCATTCGTGAATATTCCACATCTTTTTTGCCTGCAATGCGAACATTCACCTCAATTCGCAAAAACGAATGTTTCAATATACTGAAAGGATATGTACATTGGAATTATTGAGAGCAAACAACCAATTACTTACAGGTTCAATATTTTTCCAAAATTCATATTTGAACTATATACCGTATACGGGTATCATTCAAGAATTATACTTTTTTTCTAGCCTTCATAGTTTATTTCACCATCGTCCAATTTTCGATGCTCATTTTGGAGGAGCAATTGCATCCATTTTTTAAGAAAAGCAAGTTCATTTCGATGGCGCAATGATTAATTCTGATTTTTCCAACCAAAAGGGTTCGTACGTGGGACTCCGATAATAAATACTTAATGGAGTAATTACATAAAAATGTCCAAAGATAAAAGGATATTATGTAGTCCATCTCTATTTTAGCTCGCACGCGTTAACGGATATTCATTTTTTGTAGAAACTAGGCTTAATGAGAACGTGTTGTTCAGCACTGCCTATATCCTAGCCGCCTTGCGGTGGAGGCTCGAAAGAGAGCTCCGATGGCAATATGGATGGACGAGTGGGTCCTCTGACATATCGGTGTGCGCATCTATGCCACTGATTTTTTTCTACTCTCCTGATGCGTTGTTTTCATTAATTATAGAAACGACTGCACCGTTATGGTTACCTCCGTCCATCCTCAGTCCAAAGACGGGTGGATCCAATTCCCGATTCCAGGTACCCACTGAGCAGATTGCCGCATCCAGAATCGTTGGAGCTGCCCTCGGGGGAAATTTCTCAGGCAATCGAAGCCTTCCAACGCTACTTTTCTCTTCCCGTAACTGGACAACTGGATGCCGAGACGAAGCGCCTGCTTGCCAGACCTCGATGTGGAAATCCGGACAACCCTGGAGGCGTCTCTCAAGTGCGGGGCTCCAGCAGGCTGCTTAGCCGCTCCCGGGGAGGATTGCTAAAAAGACGAAAGCGATACCTTCTTGGTGACGACAAAATGCACTGGTCGAAGAAAAAAATCACTTGGCAGTATGTGTTAAGTTAACATTGGCAGTGCCTTCAGGCAATCTGTTTTTGTCTCTTTCACATTTACGGGCCTACCTACATTCGCTTTATAGGCTTGTGTTAAATTTCCGTTCACATTTTGTTCCCCCTAGTTTTTCTGCTTATATACCGTTTCAATTTCTCTTTTAAAAATGCATTACGTGACCCCGCCTCTGAAGACATTAGCTGAATTGGATTAAATGCATTTCTTAAGGGGTAATATATCTAATGATATTTTCAACACTTCAGTATTAAATGTATGCGACAGCTGACGCTGTTATATACCATATAAAGGAAAGGATCTTCTGCATTTCCCTTCACAACTTATTGACTCTGCTTAATTAATTATTCAGATAAAGACAAAGATAAAAAAGTAAATCATTTAAATCGATAATAATCGTAAGATAAAATTAATGTTTTTTTCTCCCTAGCAACTCCTTGCCATTTTGTAATGGTTAATTGGTCTTCCCTGCAGCTTTATCAGTTGTGCAGGAATTCGATAACAGTAGCTTTGAAAGGGTTAAGTATTTAATAGGAAAATATGACTTTAACTGTTATTCTTAGTCTGTTTCAATGTTTTAAGGCTAGACCTGTAACATAGATCGTCCTTTGTGTAACTTATAAACAAACGGGCTTTTTATTACAGTACACCTCTGAGTAAGCAAGGATGTTAGCTAAAGTAAGCCAGGGTTTACAAAGTCAGGGGTTAAAAGTACTTTTTGGCCATGTATCAGGGATGTGTTTATCAGAGCTTATGCAATAAAACGTAAAGGTACAAAACGCAGTATCAATATTCTCAGTGAGGTGCCTCTAAACATTCCAAACATTCCAAATAGATAGATAGATTCCAAAAAACGTAAGGCACTTAAAGTCATCGTCAAATTAGGCCAAAAAGAGATAAGCGCTTTCATCAGCAAAGAACTGAATGCAAGTTTGTTGAAATCGAATCAAACTTTCAATTGTGTCTGCTTGAATTAAATTACACTTTCTTATCATATTGTTTCAACTCCGCGCGCATTAATATTTTACTGACGCTCCTTCAATCAATAGTCGAAATTGAGTGCTGCTCATGTTGCGTCAACTATAAATATCTCTGATGGATACTCTGTAATACGTAATTTTAATATAGAAGCAAATACATCATCGAAGCAAATAAGGGAGACTAGAATGGCTATTTTTGCTTAATTAGCCATCATCAGCTAAACATATCCAACTCCATGTGTTGCGTCAACAAAAAATCGAACCGGCGACCCGTCGATTAGAAGTTCAACGCTCTAACAACTACCCCATTGCCTCATTTTTGCTAGTTTCGATCTAGCAATGTGTAAATTTATAATACTCTGTAAATCAAAGCCAAAGGCAAGCGGCGTCTTACAAATACTCACTGCAAATCTGTAGCATTTGTTTGACAAATATCCGATCTCGGCATCAAGTTCGAACTCTACTTTCAAACGGCGTTATTTGTCTACCAATACATATGTCATCAAATCAAACCTGGCATAGGCCTCCAAAGAAGATCAAGAGCTCTGCCGACCTCTGACACAAGTTTAATGATTCATAAAACTATGTTCAATTATTTTTGTTCATTTTTCATTACCAAACCCTAAACATTTCCACATTTTCCCTATATTATACAGAAGCTGCTAAGGGTGCTTTTTTCTTCGTTTCAGAATACGAAGCTACCCAACCCGTAATCTAAATCGATCGCGAACTCATGTAGTCTTTCAACACGCTTTTAACAAATGGGCCCGTGTTGCGGATTTGGATTTTGAGGAAGAAAAGAATTATAACCGGGATGCCGATATTGTTATAC
Source organism: Dibothriocephalus latus (assembly GCA_900617775.1). Taxonomy (NCBI): domain Eukaryota; kingdom Metazoa; phylum Platyhelminthes; class Cestoda; order Diphyllobothriidea; family Diphyllobothriidae; genus Dibothriocephalus; species Dibothriocephalus latus. The sequence goes on along the minus strand of UYRU01042595.1, from coordinate 10,477 downwards.
AGTTCGGTTCAAGACGTCACGGTGATTCAATTGCTTTTGATGGACCAGGTAGTGTATTGCTGCGTTTCTGATTACAAGTAGTGGATTTTAACCCTAAACATATCTTTCTTTGAACATAAAATGCACTAATTTGTTTTGCAGGGCACTTTTGTCATGAGACCAGCCGTGCTCATTGCTATACTTAAAAATATTGATTTGTAGTAAGACCGCTCCAGCCGACAAAATCTAAATCAAAAACTAGTGGAAATTGTTTTTGTTGTTTCATAAAATACGTTATTCAAAAAGAAACCTCCCCAGTTTTATACGTTCTAGTTTATTTATATTTATTAGAGAGATTTTGACGGATTTGAATAATTCATTTGACCCAATTCTTAAAAACGCAGCGGCCTCGGCGAATTTTAACCCATGCCAGCGCTCTAGTCAACTGAACTATGATGCCTTCGCCGACTAAAATGACCCAAGTGTGATTAAAGTCACGGCCCCCTGTTGGAACCTCGTAGCTGCTTAATATTACTCAGTCACCTATCTGCTGTAATTTGGCGTTGTGTTGGAAGCCTAAAACTCATGTTAGCACATTTCGGCTCTATTTTTTCTATTCATAAATTCAACTTTAGCGCGAATCTGTCCTATCCAAGTCGGCTTTAGAAAGTCCAAAATAGAATTTATTGTGTTAGAGTCTAAATTTTAAAAGGCGTTAACATATATTTTTTAATACAACTAGTGAAGAATGGCCTACAGAGTCTAGTTCAATCCTTTTTTTCTAGCGTTTCTAGAATTGCCTTATTTGCTTGTGTGTGTGTCTTTCCTTAAGGACTTGGTATTTCACTTATTTTCTACCTCTATTATAACTGTAAATCGCTTATATTTACTTAATTTTATTGTCTTAAAATGACGAGCATGTACAGAAGACGAAGTTAAACTATAAAAAATGTGGGATTTTATTATATATTCTACTTTTAACGTCCATTTTCATGGTTGTGGCTCCACACCACTAAACTGTCCGAAGGCGTTGCGAAGTATATGTATGTTGGTTAAAAGCCGTCCGGATCCCAATGATTATCACAAATTGGGCCCCTCTGGTATATTATCGGAAACAAATTGCATAATAAATGAACCGATTCAAAGACTTTCAACACCTGCTGCCAGGCGCCGACGATCCACTTTATCAATAGAAATCCAAAAGTCATATCTCTCATGACGATACGCCATCTGCATTTCAGGTGGGGTTTTGGCACATGCTTTCTATCCGGTGCCTGAGCCTGTGTACTCCCTTGCTGGCGATGCCCATTTTGATGATGATGAAACGTGGAGCGATGGACCTACAGAAGGTAATTTCTGCTGATTTTGACTTGATTTTATTCCAGTACGTGAGTCAACGAACTTTCCTAAGCGTCCTTCTTTGTGGCAGTTGGCAACCTTTAAACAACTTAGTTTGTAACACATCAAAATGCCTTGGTAGAAAACACACATTTGAGCAGATTGTCGTGCACATGTTTCCTGAAGCGTCTTTTAAAACTGAACATTTTACTTGGGAGAGTTCAGCCTACCACCAGTGACATAATCAAAAAACAACTTCGAAACACTTCCATAGCTACTTATAACTTAATTACACTATCATTTCCCAACACAAGCCCGGAAGGACAGGAACATGGCAAAGAAACTGGCATGGGTTAGCCAGTCTCAGTGTGCTGGATTCGCAAATGACCGACCAGGGTAGCGCACAATGCAAAAGTGCGATCGCGATGGGGACAAGTCGGGACTGGCGTTCGGAGCGGCAGTGGTGGTGGTGGTGGTGGTGTGCGGCGGAGTGCCGGGCTTTTTCGCGCTAATGATGGGGGTGGTGGTGGATGTTGTCCCCACGGTAGCCGGGGTTGTGGTGGCTTGCGGAGCATGGGGTATTCGTTCATTAGTGATTATTTTCGGCTTCGCCATGAACATCGTCAGAGCTGTCCTAGGGGGTGGTTGTGGAGGAATTTTTAAAGGTGTAGGCGCTTTCTGTGTAGGTTAGCAAGGCCAGCCTGGACATGGACTGTCTGCTGACAGTGTAGACAGCGTGGAAAGGGCTTACCGCCGGGATTTTTAGTTCGCAGGAGTGTAAACTTGCAAGCCGCTATCCTGCCTTTGAAAGCGACGACCCGATTGGCCTGGGAAATTGTTGTCTCAGATTTTCCTATTGTTCTACAGGTCGGCCGATTCTGGGCAAAATCTGAGCAATGACACACAGTTAACGCAGTTGCTTGCACCTGCTGCGAGTATTGCTTGATTGCCCACGTCCGAGTCTTTCAATACCGCGATTTCATCGGTCGTTTTGTTTCTTGACTTAACAATTACCCTAAACTTGAAAGCACTGACACTCACAGTACAAACACTGCTCACCAGCGCAGGATACTTATATTATTTATCAAGCAGCAACAATATTTCAGACATGCTAGAACGCTGAACTTTGAATGAGCTTCTTTCCGGTCGCCTGTAAAAATGACGATCTGCAAATAGTTATTATTTAGTTAGTAGGA
>UYRU01042593.1:15132-25901 GCA_900617775.1 Dibothriocephalus latus | reverse complement strand
AGGAAATTCCTTCCATATGAGGCTACTTCTAATTTCCCCAAAACTAATGGTTGTTCCTCTTAATAAACCCGGCTACTTCCAAGTTCCCCAAAACTAATGGTTATTTCTCTTAATAAACCTAACTACCTAACTTAAATGACGATTTAACTAAGTAAAAGGCTTTTGCAGAATTCAATAAGTAACTAAAATGACGATTTAACTAATTAAAAGGCTTTTGCAGAATTCATTGAAAAACGCTGATTTTCCTAACGAAAAAGCTTTTACAGAATTGAATGAACGCAGTTAGTTTTCAAATATATCCTATAATGTCTAGCCAAATTTCATAATTAGCGTTGCATTTCTAGCCAAATTTCATAATTAGCGTTGCATGGTCTTCGGCGGCTACTGTACTATTGTACATGCATGTCACACATTGGCCTAGTCAGTAACTTGGACATCCTGTGCACGGAGATTGGCAATTTAGTACCAGGAACAGTAGCATGCACCGTTTCACCTTTGCCTCACCTGACCGCGGTATCCAAGCAATCTCATTAACCGCATGGACCTTCCTGTTTAAATGCGCTTCCACCTTATTCAGTTGTTAATCACCGCAGACTAAACCCACCTCAACAGTATATATACCAGACAGTAACCAGTTTCACATCACCTTAAACAGGCACAGAAATGGCGCCCAGTTTTTAGGGTAGTAAAGCAGGTTCTACGGCGCTATCAAGATTCTATTAGCATAATAAAGGCTTTTCAGTACTGATTTACTAATGGTAATGCTTGAAATTTTGTGGGAGTGCATACTGTTCTTCGGAAGATTATGTACCTGTACCTGAGGACGAAGCGGTTTTACAAAAAGAATGTGGAGACATACACCTTGCTCAGGGTAAAACAGTAGCAGGTGAGCAAGCGATTTGGGGCGATTTAATGTGTTGCATGAAGCCGCTGCGAAGTGTCAAATTCATGGATCAGAACATCGACCTTTAGGTATACCGAACAGACTCTTATGTCGCCGCTAAGTAGGGTGTGGGCCCCTTCCAGCGTAGCGTAGCTATGACATACATAACCTACGAACTCACTGAGACATGTAATGGGCGTATCCTCCAGTCAGTCAAGAGGCAGGTGGCATGTGAGTTGCGTCATCCGCCGCATGCTGCAAGGAATGGGCATAGCGTAGGTGACTTGCGCATGAAGTAGGTTAGAGACACAGACTAGGGAAACCTCTAAGGTTGTATCTCCTCCCTCATCGACTAGGCTCAAATGACAGGCCAGTGCCTAGACAATTGGAGGTGGGCTCAAATACAATGACTGCCAAAACTTTTAAAAAACTCTACACGTGCCACACATGGCATGATCTGCACGACATTTATTAGGCGGCTATAAGTGTGGCTTGGAGCTCACGTTCAGAGTGGTACCATACTGCTCTGCATCTCCATCTCTCTGTCAGTTTCTCCACGTGTACACTGTAGTGACCACGAGGAAACGGTTTATGTCTAGGTGCTCACACTTGTACGCCGATATAACCATAACAGGTCTCATTAGTCATTCCGAGTGTTAATTTGCATCAGCACATGAAGTGAGCAGCGGCTCTGTAATGCAATTTAAACAGACCGAGAGCTATGCATCTTTTTATGGCCTGTTTGTTTGCGTATGGCTTCGGCAATCTAAGTAGTCCTAAGAGACTGCAATGTTAGCCGGGCTGTCACGAAAAGTCGCTTTCTGGTGGTAAGTACTTCCCGGCACTTAAACAATATATTAACTCCGGATGTTAATTATTCAGAAAACAATCCGCTCAGAAGCATTCTGCTTTATTCTTCGTTGTGTTAAACCTACAGAAGGAAAAACGCAAAAGAACGCGCCGAAATTAATACTAACGCAGACTTAGGAGAAAGGGACCAGTAGGAAGTTCACAGAGTCAATTAAGATGTTTTGCAAGGGCGAAAGAAACCCCTCGCTGCCTGCCCAGTTATCACCACTTGGCAAGTTCCAACGGCTAAGCATGTTTGAACAGCTCTAATCAAATTTATGAAACATGAACCCCCAACTTCAGGAATGGCACGACCACCCTTGGGTTGAAGCCCACTCACGCACGTATGAAGACACCACCCAAATCATAGCTCATGGTGCCAGAGGCTTGAAGTACATTGCAAAGGCTTTACAAAAATGTGAAGACATTTCCACTTCGTTGCAATTTCTAAACGAAACAAAAGTTTACGTATTAGGAAGGTTAATGCTTCTAATTAAAAATCAAATATTAAAACATGCACGCGAGGCAAAATCCTTATCATATTAACACCTACCGTGTACGAAAAATTCCAAATTGGCCCTCTCAAACCCGTACAAAATTATGTTTAGTTGTATAGGAAGTAAATTATTCACAGATATATTTTGCATTACAAAAGGACTGTATTTTTGCTGTTTTAATCGTTTCACTCACTTGACTGGCGTATACTTCGATAAGCAGGAAACATCCAAAATAGTAATTTTAGGTCGGTTTCTGTATTCAGTTGGAAAATGGCGAGTTTTGACCAGCAGCTGTTCGAATAATTGAATTACTAAGTACTCAGCATGGCAATATGTAGGATTGTGAATGTTCGATATCCCCTTTTTCTCAGATCAAGGTATGGGAGAACAATATTATGAAAACCATTATCTGAATACATTAACAAAAAATGATATCCCATGAAGGATTGCTTTTTTTCAATACCTAGTACATATAGATATCAAAATTAGAGATATTTACTAATCATCGAACAATTTGCTTACCAGAAGTCTTAACTGCATACAAATAGCTTAATCGGAAAATGTCCAAAGAAGAGCATACGGTGTCAAATAATTTTCTAATATTATTAGCGTGAAGTAAGGCACACAAAATAACTCCTGGCTTCCAACGAAATGAACAGTGTTGGTGGGCACGTTAATCTACATATGCGGACTACAACGTAGAAAGGTCATGAAGCAACTACAGCACACGGTACGGGCGAATTAGCATGCCCAAATTTGTGAAGGATTGATAATTTTTCGCAAACTGACACTGACGCATGTGCAAATGCTTTGAACATATTATGATCAACCTTAGGTGACTTTGTAATTTAAAAGAAACATACTAAGTCCTTATTGTCTGTTGAGTGTAAATATAAGTTTTCAGAGTATACTCATTTTCCGTAGACATGAAAAATAGGTTCCAATTAAACCAATAAATGTAAATATAAGTCTCCCGTGAACTCAAAGTCATACCATTTTTTGGATCAAAATAAACTTTCCTTTTGTCAAGTTTCTTTATAGCTATTTCAAGTATTGCTTCACAGGTAGTTTCAGATCGTTCTTTAAATTCTGACAAATATTCGACGATTTTCCGCGTTTTAAAGGTATATTTCACAAATACATGTACTTTTTGACGTGTTCATCAAAATCTTTAAAAAAAGGATAATTCTTAAAAGCATTTACTATATACATAACGTTTTATATAAAACTTCTTATGACGACGGGCAGGTGGGTCAAATTTCACAAATTGAAGACTAGATTTTCCAGTTCTCCAAGGGATATTAGGTAAATGTCTTTGCTTATATTAGTATTCTCCCATAGCACAACGCATAGAAATGAAAGGTTTGGTTCTGTCAGAGTAGATAGCAAAGAAAATTCGTTCGGTATCAGACCACCTCCGATTTCGTCAAAATCCTGCCTGTTAATTTTAAATATACTGAAAGAAGCAGACAGTTTTCCTTACTAAAAGACATCATTCTGATCAAATTGACTAATGACTGAAAAATAGCATGACCAAGTGTATGCTAAATTAACAAGTCCAATTTCGATCACAATTTTGCATGAATAACTTCACCTATTGTATATACTAGGAACAAGAAGAAATGAAGTGTATAATGAGACTGTTAATGACACAAGGAAGGCAGGAACGATCTGTATAGATGGTAGGTAGAAACCTCGTGTTTTCTAAACAACTGTTGGCGAGTGCAGCGCTTGAAAAAAAACTGAAAGTGGGAGCTCAGGAAAGGAACTAAAGGGAAAACGAGGAGCTGTGGTGTGCGGTCAGGGCCGATGGCAAAGGTTGTCAGCGATTGTGAGGGGGGGGAGCCACCGCCGTTTTTCTTGACACACGGTCACACCAATTACATCTTGGGACACCGCGAAAATTACAGATGAGAGAATTTTAACAAACCTGTCAGGTCCGTGTTGTGTCAAAATGCACAATTCAAAAAAAGCCTAAATCTAAGAGCGCCGATATACTATAACCTCAGAGTACTCACCATTTTCAGCAAAGATCCACCAGACCACATGACTTGTGGCTGTTTGAAGAAAAAGTCGTCGATTTTCCTCAGATTTCAGATACCGCCATAAGAGAAAGTTAACGAAGGCCAAAGACAGTAAACGAACGCCTTTGATTATAAGTAATCTGACTCGTATATTATAAGTAATTTAGTGGGCATGAAATGATAAGTTTACGTTTGAAACAAACAAAACTGCCTTTTTTTTGTTTGCGAGATGTTTTGATCCACATTTCTTACTTTTCGGCTCTGTTCAATCCCGAATGGGTCACGGCCCAGGTGACATCTGCTCGGTTGCGAATTTTTGTGTGCTTTTAGACTTTTCCGCTGAGCAAACTTGCTTTGATCTCTTTATCTTACGCCGTAACCGAAAAATAAACAGTTATTAGAATTTTCTTAGGATAGTCAAACAAAGTGCTGTCAACCAAAGTGATTACTGCATTTAACGGCAAAAATCGTTCCCCCTGTTCTTCGTAACGATGCGAATTCTCATGCCAGATATCTTCGGATTGTGGAATTTTCCATTCAGTTAAAAACGTCTTGTGGTGGAACTGCCTTAGATGGATGCTCATTTTCATCAAAACGCGCACATGCAAGCAGCTTTAGCCGCTAATTTTCAATAGCATGGAAAGTTAATTGGAAACGAAATAGGGCAAGGCTTTTCCTGAAACTGAAGTCTCAAATCCTACTCATTTAAATAATTTTTTACTTATTGATTAAGCAAATAAATAAAATAGATAACAACGCGTATACACCTTACCAATACTTCAATTTTGGGTCCCAACCGTTCATGAGTAACATCATCGTCCGCATATGCATATGCACAATTTTTCCAAAGTCTTGCTAACATGAGTAAAACACAACTAGTCTATTGATTTCAAGAATATTTCGAGTAAGTGCGTTACTTCATTGTATTATTGCAAGAGGCGCGTAATAATTCCAAAATCAGTGTTTCGGCGATATACTTTAGCGAGAGTGTTAGATAAAAATACGCCTATTGGTTTACTGGGCCAGTCGAGCAACTATCAGTTTGGCTAATAAGTGTCCTGTAGGATAAAAATATATCGAATTTAACTTGATGACTGATGAGCGTTTTACCAAATTATAGCCGACAGATCAATGAGAGTGCCTCTACCTAAGGTTTAGTGGGAAAAGGTAGACATGCTTCTAACATTAACTATTAACAAATCACCCATGAGTGGGTGAGCTAACTCATACAAAGTGATGATCGAAATTGGAATTTGCAGTTAAGCATACATTTGGTGTCCGTACTTTAATATCATTAGTGCACTTGATCCTGAGGAAGCCTTTAGAGAGAAAAACTGCCCGCACAGGTAATTGCCAGCTAAATATCTACGTTAAGTGCTTTTTTAAGCGGTAACCTACTATACACTGTTTTGTAATTGATTTTATGTACAAGAATATCAGGGTTCTGTTGTGAACGTACTTTTTGCTCTACAATATGATTTGATGTTTCGGAGTATTCCCAAGTATGGCCGAAATGACCATCTTCGTAAGAATTAATATCCCAAAAGTCAAGCGTACGGTAAAGTCGTTGAAGAAATGTATTATTTTAAAGATTTTGGTATGCATAAGAACCAGAATCTACATATATGGAAGAAAACTTGACAACACCGAAGATCGTGAAACACTTGCCGGAATTTAGAGGACGATCTGAAACCAACTGTGACCCCATAGTTGTAATATCTATCAAATAACTTAGTGAAAGAAGAATTCTTTTAGTGTAAAGAAGGGGGGGGGGTAGATTCAAAAAAAGTTTAAGAAACCAATCCGTATTTATTAGGGCAGAGGTGTAAAGGGATCAAAGGGAGTCAGATACTAATCATAATAAGGGGGCGAAATGCACTACTTGTCGAACCCCTCTTCCCTACTTTCCTCTCTCTGGTCCCTACTTATAACTGGAATCTGACCCCCCTTGATCCCTTAACATCGCTCCACCCCCCCCACCCTTATTACTACCGCTTGCTTGCTTAAACTTTTGTTAACTCTATCCTTTCTTATATCATTGTATTTGCCTGTTGATGAAAATCGGAAAGGTTCGTTCACCATACTTGCCTTCCAAAATGGTATGGGTATGGGTAATTTCGGTATTTTGCATGAGTTTCAGCTGACTTTAACTGTGTCTAAGGAGAACGTAAGTGTTTACTATGCGCATGTTTGTTGTGATATTCAAAATTTGCCTCAACCGGTCGTGCATGGGGCATGCGCAGACGGAGTTTCCACCTCTATCAGCCAGTGTACCACTCAGCGTAAGGCGAAAGACCAGCTCGAGCTATCAACTGACGCATGAGAGAGCCAAGGGAGATAGTGAATCAGCGCATATTCATCAATAGCAAAAATCTGACGTGCTTGAATCTGTCACACTGAAGGTTGCGACGACACAGTCTTCATCGCAGACCACACAGTCATGTTTTACTAGCTAATTCTTTATTTGGCCTCTATGGCACTACCGATCACGCAGATCCGAGCGTCTTCCCAACTTCGCGCGTGAGATTCTGACCTTTCTGGCGCGGGCCAGGGGTGTGGTGGAACGCCCAGGCGCGTTTTCACTCTGTCCTACACGTCTGCCGCCCGTTCTGCCTCTGGTATGCTTGACTCTGCCAGGTCACAGGGCCTTAGGAGTTGAATACAATTCAGTGCAGTAGGTGCAGCTCAACTTTATTATCACTGAAAACCATTATACGCGTGCAATCTACCGTCCTTGCGCACACGTTTCTGTCGGGCACACATCTTAGGCAACAACGAACGACTGTCATTAGTCGACTTAACTAATGGTTCTATGCTCTTCATTACGCCACCTCTCAGGCGTTTTCGAAAACCCTAAAAACAGTCGGGTGGACTTAAGGACTTATCGGTGGATTATCGGAAATGCAGGAAACCTTTTCTGAATAGATTATATTTCTGTAGAAGGAGTTCTTTGGGAGACAGTGGTTTATTGTGTAAATTTTCGACACTGGCACACCAGGTCGTTGTCAGACGGATGGAAATTGTACGAAACAGTTAATTCAAAATGACAGCTGTGCCAGTGTTGATAATTTACAAAATCCTCACTGATCGCACAATCCCGTGTGGGTCACGATTATGGACAATTAGCTTATCCACTATATAAGCTTCTGTTAGCCATCATTTTGAATTAACTGTTTCGTACAATTTCCATTCGTCTGACGGCGACCTGGTGCGCCAGTAAGGAAAATTTACACAATAAACCACAGTTTCCCAAAGAATTCCTTCTACTGAATTATATTTCTCGGGATGCCGATTTTTCAGTTCATAAAATTATATATTTATCTCTGGATTCATAAAACAAAGGATAAACAAATTTAGGATAAAGCAGCCGCAGATGTTTCAAAGGACTAACAGTGTCATACCAGTTCAAATAAGTTTATTTTTCTTCGTAAATTTTGCTTAAATAGAATTCGGTGAAGACGAATAGGTGCCAAAACCTTATGGTTACGTGCTTCGCGATAATGTCGGACTGCTGTCTATTTTTGTGTTCTAATCATGACCTCTAACTTAACCCTAATCCCATCGGAACCCTAGATTTTTTGGTAGCCCTAACCCATCGGAACTTAGCTGAAGACCGCCTATAGTGTAAAGGGGGGAACGTATTGCGAAATGGCTGATGAATCTAAATTGTCGATAACCTACGTTCTTGATGAACAGAGAAGATGAGCCAGACATATAAATATGTAAGAGCAAAATTGCCGAAGGGAGTTTACAGCAGCTTTCACGTGCTTTTCGAAACAAGTAGACCTTGCAATAGAGTGTACACGGCTGATAATTAACCAAACCATGTCAACTGGATTAGGCTAACACTAACACAAAGAATCCTGTGCGTTCAAAATATTCCCACTTGATCTATTCAGAAGAATATTTTGTGCCTTTGTGAAGCCGCCTCTACACTAGAGAATGCCAGTTTGGACTCCCTGATTGAAGAAAGATGTGCACCTTCTCGAATAAGTGCAATGAAGGGCGACGGAAATGGTCGATAGTCTTAGGACTTAATAAAGCTAGCCTTATTTTCCTTGTCTTGTAGGCAGTTACACTGTAGTCTACTCTGGGCATGTCGGATAATCCGCGGCCATAGCTCCTCTCCGAGACTAGATAATTTCTTCGAGTTAGCCAACACAACTCACCTGCATGGCCATCCTTACAAGGTCAAAAACGAACGCACTCGACTAGGCCTCAGTAGGTTTTCCTTCGACCAAGTAGTGGTACGACCTTCGGACTATTCACCAATCGAGATGGACACCACTACTGATTTTAAAACAAGACTTGATGGCATTGTATTTGACAATACACAACTATAACAATACGATTTCTTATTGCCAGCATCGTAAAGATTTTCCTGGCGCTAGTTTATTTTCAAGCTGTTTCGCATTGTTCCACGAAAACGCATTCGAATGTGCGTTATGTTGACTGTGTACAACTTCATACTGACTGTAAAATGATTTGTTATTTTATGTGAATAGGGTCATCAAGTTCATCTTTTGCCTGTAACCCTTCAAATGTACACATTCATATTTCTTAAAAATTTGCACGCCGATATCAGAGTCAGTTATGGAATACAAATAGGTGGACGGAAATGTCTCTGAGTCCTCTTTTACAGTGCGTTCACTCACTTTATGTAATAACGGAATGTCCATGCATTATGTTACACAATTTTTTAAACACTCCTAATCATTTCTACATTTGTGTGGTGGTGTTCACATTTGTGGAGGAAGTTGGTCGGAGTCCAGGAAAGAACTCCACAGATGTTCATCCAAATACTTAACTTAAGTAATGATGCAGTGCGTAGAGGCTGTTGTTTTAGATATAGATGCCAAAATATTTCTATGCAGTCTACCCAACGTTAAATGCAAATTATTCACGCGAAGAACATTTCCATCGGAGTTAACAACCTGGTGGGGGGCATTATTGTTAACTGAACGCAGGCAAGTCATTGCTTTAGAATCGTACCTTCCTGATGTCAATTCAACTTTGGATAGGAGAGCATTTCTGACCAAAAGAATAAGTGTGGCCCGCTGACCCAGGACAGCTTTGCACAAAGTGCTGGCAGATTTTCGGTGAAGCGGCCTTCAGCCGTCTGTGGTCCTGTAGCTGATTGCTGTCGGCTCGCAAAAAGATGATAGGATTGTTGAAGAAAAAAAGAGCCGGACCAAGGAAAAGGTTGATAAAACTACAAACGGACGACCGCAGAACAGCATGCCCTGTCCATTAACGCTAAAACCCTGCGAGTAGCGCCTGGCGGCTGACTTTGAAGTTAACCATTGCGCTTGTCTGTAAGCGTGGGCGCAGCCCTTGCTGAAGCAACACACTCTTCAAATCATCCGGCTACGGTTGATAAACCACGTAACTAATATGTGCTATGTGTCCGAAATCCTGTGTATTAGTATGCAGCTGTGGGCGCTAAACAACTCGATCGCCGACACATGTTTCGGGCACGGCTTTGCTTCTAAATATGCAAGCTTTGTGCGTGTGTGTGCGAACACTAAAAAGGACAGATATAGTGCAAGTATTCGGGTTTGGCGGTCAAAGGTATTTACATTTACCGCAGGTCGCTAAGGCGACAAATAACGTTATATGAATTAAAGCAAAATAAGCTACACCGCTGAAAAAAACATTCACCTTGTTTCGGCTGTTTGGTTAAACTCGGGGCATACCCGCAAGCAGCTTTTATAAAAGTTAGCAGTTAGGTATACTTATTAACTAATTAAGAAGCATTTTTATGCAGAAGTCCTCCTGGTATAAATTATAATAGTCCAATTGCCTATAGCACGGAACCTGATTAGCAATTTGTTTACATTTCAAGACGGCTTTTTAGATATTGAACATGCGATTAGCTGAGTGAAAATGTAGCTGTTCCCTACAGGAAAATAACAGGAGCACACAAAATATATAAAACATCCTTCGGAATTGTATTTTTCCTAATTACAAGTATATTTGGTGTTTTAATTAACTCCGTGACTGCAGCATGTCTGCTAAAACATTTACCAGGTTATATGTCATGCTGATTACGGTCAAGACGGTCAAGAAAACATGTTTTTTTAATGTACACATGTTATCTATATCAAAAGTTGATTTCGGCAGCAGTGCGTTACTCGTCTGAATCAGTCATGCGCAGTACATACTGAAGAAGTTGCTAGATGAATACTTGTTTCCCTTCAAAATGCCCAGACGCATACCCACTCTTTGAGGAAGGTTCCCAGACATATTTTTTGTACGCATGCTCCCTGCTTCCACAAGTTGGAATTTTTGAGAAGCGTCGATATCTATGTAAAGCAATTCGTGCACAGTTTATAGCCATACAACGCAACCTAACATTTTCTAAGTGGATCAAAAATTCGGCCAACGTTTACTGCACCAGGCAGTTACAGATGACTGCACAGTCATAAAAGGCCCACTTATTTGCTTTCACAGAGCAGAATACGTTTGAATATTGTGGGAGAGATTGCGTTTACCTAAACAAGTATCCATTGAACC
>UYRU01042592.1:0-15325 GCA_900617775.1 Dibothriocephalus latus | reverse complement strand
CTAATAAGGAACCGGACTACTGACGCATAAGTAACAAAGCTAGCAGTACCAAAGAAGGACAAAATTATAGTGGTGAGAAAGGATAAACGAGTCGTCTATGCATGCGACACATCACCTGTTTTCTGCAAAAAGGTCCAGGTTCTACAGAAAGAGCGTCAGATTTTTCATATTGGGGAATCTCTTAACGTGCCACGCGGATGGCTTCCTTAGAGCCAACCGCACGTCCGCTTTCTACCCCCTCCAAGACTCCAGTCCATTCTCTCCGAGCCTGTCACTCAACTGGTGCCGGGATGGGATGCTGTGACTGGCGTCGCAGGGGGCTTACGTCTAGGGGTGTTACCAATATCCCCCGTGAGTGGTATTGGTTATTTACTGCGCGGATTCTGCCCACTTATGCAGAGGCATATCCAAATTTTCAAATTATTTTAAAATCAACATGGACCAAAACCTCATTTTAAGTGATTGTATCTGGTAGTCTTCTGGTTAATTCTTGATTTTTTTTGGAAATCCTGTTTGGGCCATCAGGTAACCGTATCAGAATTAATGGATTCCATGCGCTGCAATAGGCTAGGCGGGTACCTTGACCCAAGTGTGATTACGCTCACGACTCCTGGTGGGATCTCGTCGTCCAAGCGGTTATAGCGCTGGCTGCACTGAAGCCTTCCCCATGCTGTCGTCGTTTCGAATCCCAATGAGATCACCGAGCTCTTCACTATTCATATCCGTCGAACCCCCTATGAAGAACTCGCTTAGCTGTTTCTTGAAAATTCGCAAGTACATTCATGGAACTCTAAGGGACTTCCAATCGCTCTGCCTAGTAAGAGAAATAGCTGTGCGATAGCAGATATAAGCTGTCTTCATTCATTGCCCGTGGAACTATAATAATATGTTATAGGAAGTGTCTACTACGTTAATTTTATAGGTGGTTGTACATTTAAGGCTAGTATCTTGGGCAAGGGCGCAATATGCGACCCCAATCAGGTAAAAAATATAGTTAAACGTGTCATACTGGATTGGTGGTAATAGGAGTTTGATGGGTGTAGCTATATAAAGGAAAGAAGAGCGCCAACCGAAGTCTACCCCAATCCAATTCGGTCGTAATGGTTAGCATTCTTTGCCAGGTTAGTTGGCTCGCACAGTATTTTGTTGCCCCAACATTTGTGTGGCTTACGAGGGCCGATGGCTTTACGTCGCGCCGACCGCTATGCGCGGTGTTCTTCTTACTCGACCTGATCCACTTTTTACGGACCCGGGACAAGAGCGAGAATTAGTTCTATAGTAAAATTGATGCGTTTTGCAACTACTGTGGCGTCCTAGTAGTCGCTGCTTTGAAATATGTCGATTGACCCGACAAATCGGTTCTCCAACAAGTTATTTTACGACCCTACTAATCTAGCAAGAAATACTAACCCTAACAAACAATAAATATAATGAGGGTAAGGTTGGCATGCAAGACGGTTGAATATTACACTCTGACCCATACTGTGTTTTCTGACTGGTGTCGCATATTGCGTTTTCGAAGTAGTTTTTTTGAAACGTTGCAACCGTGACGACTTATTAAACCTTTCCAGGATAATTCGTGTAGTTTTCTGTCCAATATGCACGCTGTATTGCTGTATTCTATCAGCAGCGGAAAGTCACCCTATACACTTTCTGTCTAGAACTATTACAGAACGTGCATTATGGTAAACTCGCGATTCAGTGGAAGCAACATTTAATTTCCAAACGGGCAAAGATGATTAAACTTCTGTTCCACAGAAAACCATAATTGGAAGAGGCAATTTCCTATGCTCATTGTTAGAATTTGAGTATATTTATTTTCGGTATTTATTATTTTGGACCGAACACGGGAATGGGAAACCTTCATTCCGGACTGTCGTTAGGCCGTGGATCGAGGTGAGGCTTGGCTAGGGTTAAGCCAATCGAATATTCCCGTTCCTGGAATTTAGAGCAATGTTAAGTGTGTTAGTCTGGGGAAAGTTGGTTCCGTTCCCCCTCCTTACCATGTTTTGTTTCTCATTTTTTGTATATTTAAATTTAATTTATACAGATATCGAAACTCCACAGTAAAAGACAGTCAAATTAAGTAATAACTCTGTTAAACAAATGTTACCCGATTGGCTGCGGAAATACAGATTACAGGCTAATCCGTCGCCATCTATGTGGCGGGTTGTGATTTAGGATCTCTTTTAACTTAACTTTTGCACTTGAAGCTGCATGCAACCGTTTGGTCGAACTAACACAGGTTAAGTTATGAGAAAGACTCAATGTTAAGTATAACTACTCCCTGATGTTTTTGAAATTTTCGGGGTTAATCTGGTATTTACGACGTTATACAAAGTAGGTGAATATTTAGGAATCGTGTTTCAACCTATTCGACGTAAATTAAGTAGTATGAATTTCCTATATAAACATGAGTTATGAGTTAAAATGCCAGTTATATACTTTGGATATTTCCTCTTTTTTCCCATTCAGACGAAATTCAAGTAACAGCGTACAATTAACGTTGGTGATATACCGTTTAAAAGTGAAGAAGTTAGCTATTGAGGCTGCTGATATTTTGAGGACCACTATGAACAATCGATTATTCGTTCAACAGGGTTTCAAAAATAGCTCATACTATCTTGGATCAGCACACGTGGTTTTCACCAAGGGGCAGTTAAACCGTCGATTTTGATGAGATCCAGCGTATGCTTCATGGTAGGGAGGACGGTGAATTACGCCTTTATGATAATGGTAGGTTTAACCCAAATCTATAACCCCGTATGTTAACTTCCAGAACCCAATATCCTGACAAAGTCAAGACGACCGAGGGCAGGAATGAACATAGCGGCTGACAGAAGTGAACATACCTATTACGCGTACCAGACGGGCCTGGTCCGTGCACAATGAATAACGAGTTCACACAAACAATAAAGGCGCGGCTAAGATCCCGCTAATTGGGCGTGCCATTGCGGTTATCTTAAAAAGGAGACACTGCAGCGCAGCTCTCATTCCAGGGAGGAGAACCCATTTATCTCCATGACACGGTTTTGAGCCCGCCACGATAAATTCTAGCATGCCAGGTTGTTTATAGTGGGATGCAATTTCAAGAAACAAGCTCAATCCCCCTTCCCAACTCCCAGGGAACAGTTGATTATTCAGGCCGGCCGCCCAACGGATGCTGAGATCAGGCAGAAACTGCTCGTCTACGCGTGCCCGACACGATCTGCTTCCCACACAACACGCCAAGATTTCACCCAAAGGGAACACTGCAAGTGACGTTGTGGAATGCATTGATGCGAAAAATGAATTGATTACAGAGAATGTCGGCAACTCTCACATCCTGCTGAGCATAGAGCCTACAGATAGCGCTAGCCTTCCTTTAGTCTTCGGGCACTCGTGCCGGGCACTAAAGAACTCGGTGAAGACATGGGCTCTAGTTTAACAACCATGCTGATATACGGAAACAAGATTTTAAACTTGAGATATACGCTTATTGCTCAACTATTTCCAAAACCGAAAATCACCTTTTAGTGGGTAATCATTCTGCAGTGGAATGCTGTTGGTTAACTTCGTCTACACAATACTATTTCATTAGTGCAGACATGGAAGACGGTCTGATAAAATGCGAACTCCTTAATAAGTCGGTATCTAGCAAAATTGGTTCACTCAGACACGCGGAGATATTAAGTAGCAGAGGCCACACAATTATGTGGCTCCCTCCATAACTTGGATCACATGCGTTTTCCGTAGTAACGGGTCAAACCTCAAAATGGTGTTCTGGCGGATGTTAAAACGTTAGATCGCGTCGAAGTAATACTGCAAAAAACAATTGGAGGCATAAATATCCGTCCTTATCGCGTACATCATCTCCCTAAGGTAAGGAAGAAGAAGAGGGGACGGGTTCATGGACCAAATTATATTTGAACTGACATTTCGAAAAACCTTCTCGCTTTCATCGTCAGAGTGTTGTGGTAACTGCGTCTGGTGGTCCTAAGTTAGCCAGCCTTGCCATCTGCCTCAAATTACATCGGTGTTGGACGTGCGAACTTTGACCTGCCCGTTCGTTGCCGACCACATTCGGTCTCCCGGAGGTTGGCTGTTGGTGGGCTTGCGTGACTCTCGTCCCCTCTGCGGTCAGCGTAGTTGTAGGCGAGTCAATATGCTTGCTGGCCTCTCCCAAGTTACCCGACGGACTGATCACTCGTTGCTGTTTACTTGGGTTGTTCTTTGCCTCGCGGTTGTAATAGTGAGACCCTGTTTGATTTTAGTCGCGTGACCTCCGACCTCCACCTCTATTTTCCGGGGGCGTTGGCTCTCGGTCCTGCGTACTCGTTTGCCCTAATGGCTCTGGCCGAATTGATCCGAGCCTGGTAGGCAAGGCTCAAGTCGATAGCTCTGTTGATTGTGCCAGTGGAGGACCAAATTTCCAGCAATAGCCTGGCCATTTTCTCGTTGGCCCTGCCGATCATCCTCGCTTTTTCAAAAGCGAATTCGTGGTTGAGCTGTTGCACATGACCATAGACTAAAGACAACTTGTCCTTGCGGTTGATTGCAAGTTGATGTTCGTGCAGTGTTGTGCGCAGGCGTTTGCCCGTTCCCCCAACATTACTAGCATCGCAATTTTTGCATGGTATGATGTAGACCACGACAGATTGCTCGGTTGCTAGCAGCAGGATCTTTGGGCTTCATGATTTGCTGTCTGATTGTGAAATCTGGTTTATGCGCCACTCCGATCCCACAGGCTTCTAAGATTCGTGCAGTCGCCTCTTTGATAAAGCAAGATCCTAATCGGGACCACAAATAAACATTCTACATGAAGAGATCTAGTGCTTAAATTGGACACCGGTTTAATCGGATTTTGTATCTATGAAAACTCATGGCTTCCTCAATATCCACAATCATGTTGATTTTTCATCATAACAGGTCAAGGGCAAAAATGTGCTTTTCTGGGATAGACATTTCTGATCTCGACAGGTTTCTCACTGATTTTAACCACTGTGCCAGTCGGTCGTCGATGAGGTACACCGCACAGCTCTAAGGGACACGGGTCTCCGATAAATGCAAACATTACTCAGGTGGCCATTGGCAAACACAGTTATTGTTTTAAGATATGCATGCATTTCCTAACTACTTGCGACATTCAAAATCTCTACTTCTGTAGAAAAATATTGCACAATGAAACATTGTTGATGCACGCATCACGTCCAAAATATAACTAATATAGGCATATATTGAAATTGTGTGCCGTAGGTACTTCGCAAACTTAATTCACCGAAACAGATACAAACGTACTAAAACAAAAGTAGACAAATGAATTCGGCAATCCAGCCAACTAAATATGGGACCAA
Source organism: Dibothriocephalus latus (assembly GCA_900617775.1). Taxonomy (NCBI): domain Eukaryota; kingdom Metazoa; phylum Platyhelminthes; class Cestoda; order Diphyllobothriidea; family Diphyllobothriidae; genus Dibothriocephalus; species Dibothriocephalus latus. The sequence goes on along the minus strand of UYRU01042592.1, from coordinate 9,992 downwards.
AACTCGAGCAAAAATACACCAATCCATTCTATTTGACCCGTATTTCACTTCAACGTTGGTCTTTTGATTCACTATTTCAGGAGACGTTGTGGCCTCTTTATTACCTTAAATAACGGCCATCTTTTGAGGTAGTTTGTCAGTGCATGAAAGACACCATAAAGTTGTTATTTATATGAATCAACATATGTATTCCTTACAAGCCTTCTCAAAGTTTCTGACCCTTGTAGTAGTTAACCATCAAGGAATCATGCCAGTTGATTTTTGCGAAACAGTGCCGAATGTCAATTATCAAAAAACCCAGGCCACTATCCCAGCTACCTCGATCTCGTTTACCAAATAATTTTTTTCCGTTTCTCCTGACTAGACATGGCCCCTCCATTAAAACTGCGTTCTAGATGTGCTTTTACTAGAAACCCTGCTTGAAAGCCCGGCCGAACTATTGGTCTGATGTTCAAAGTGTGTGGATACCACGTTTGACTGCAGAGCTTCAATCTCTCGAATCTCATCCGGTAATTATGACGCATCAGCTAATCGCTCTCGGTACAGTTGATCTGTTTAGCGGGTTCGCTTCTGCATAATCGAAATTCCCTAAAAAAGTCGAGACGGAAGTAATTACACATAACGGAGACATCCTACGCGCCCCATAGCCTAAAAACGAATAGGCTTGTCCCGATTAGATAGCCGAACTAAAAATTTCTGACCGCAATTGTGAATTTGACATGATATAACCGTGCCGTCCATTTGCAAGTCAAAAATCTGTCACCAGTCCCTTCCCCGCGTTTATGAATTGGGATTCTCTCGACTAACACACATTTGTCAACTGCTCTTCTACAAGTATCGCAGCAACTAGACCCTGGAAGTAAAGAAAGTGACAAGTTGAAAATGAGGATCAGCTAGTTTTTTTGGGAAACGCCATGACAAAGTATATTACAGTAGAAGCTACACCTTGGACACAGCATACTCAATGCAAAATTACTGACTGTAGGGGCAATATTACATGTTTGCTATGATAGCGCCAGAATGACTGCTGACTATAGAAATAATAGTCTATGCCCAGGGCTGAAAAGGAATCGGAGCGTTCAAGTCAGCATTCTGCCAATCCCTTTATTTGGAAATCCGTTTTTTCTGATAGGGTCCGGCAACGACAGTCTAGCATTAGCGCACACGCAGTGTCCTTAAACGCTAATTGATCTTTGGATGGCATGATTGATGGCATTAATTAGACTTTAGTTGAACTTATTGATATGTTAAGACACAGAAACTGAGAAATACAGCCACCTTAGGATCAGATAATTTGTACCTCTGATGACGATACCTGGAGCTGAATTGGAAGAACTGTGACAGAACTTCACGGGTACTATAGGCGATCTCTTGTCCGTCTAACTAGAGTTTGCTGTACCTCGACTGGCAACTAATGCATATATTGCATATATTAGGCATATATTTTCCGAAGGTTAGGTTCACTCACCGAAATAGAAATTTCAGTCGGAGATGTTGGATAGCCGGTGACTCAAAGGCCACCTCGACTGAGTTCAAACAATCAATGAATTTACTAACGTGCATTTTATTAGTTCGCAGGTTTTATTTTGAATTGAGATAGACCTATAAGATTTGCGGATTGTGTGCTATAGTGAATTGATTTGCGTCCTCTTCGTACTTGATTGATAGGTGTTAATCGATGAGCACTGATATAATGGAAAATTATAACAAAGGATTCCACAAGATTACTGACAGAACATGTACTCCTCTTAGTTGTTCCGGGAAATAGGCACAAAAAGTTCTTTTATGTGATGGGTCAAATGTCATTCATTGAGAACCCAAACCACGGTATGTCAATGAAATGTCAGTTATAGTCTAAAAGGACCAACTGGTAAAACATGCCTTCATAGCTGGCTCAATATTTTCAGGAATTTCGTCGGTGACCGAGCTCAAAACGTGAAGGAGACTTACGTACGTTAAGTTGGAATATTGATCATCCTGCGGCGTATCCAGTGATAGTTCCGACAAATAAGAATATCGACCTTTCAATGCCCTTTTTTGCCCTCCTGTAAAAACCACATTCGATCAAAAGATGACTACTTCGGTAGCTTGAATTTTACCAGTGACTTCAGTTGCCTCTAAAAATGTAGATGTTTTAGTGGTTAAGATGCAGGACAGGAATACTGTTGCGTTTGGTTACGTGATCGATGGCAAATCGAGTAAAATCATGAATGTTTTTTGCGTGTCGCTAAAAGTGCTTATTTCTAGAGTTTAGTCTGAATTTGGAATTTTATATTCATGGAAAGATACTTATTGAGCACTCTAGTTTCTGTTTAAAAAAACGGGATACGAAAACAGTAACAGTTTAAACGATATGTCAGCATTACTATGGCCACTTTTCCAGAGCTCAAACCTAGAGAGAATAATAAAAATGGCTGCAAGAGAAAGAAAAATGCAAGCTTATACGTCTGCAGCAGAAAACGTGACAGTATGTTTTCGGAAAGCTAAAAAAAGCAGCCAGAAACATCAATGCATTTTCTTGGTTTTACTGTCTAAAATTAAAGTACCTGGCCCACCGTCAACAGAATATCTCGTTGCAGGACGTTTAATATAGGCAACCTATTAGAAAAAATTTTCCAGTAACTTGAAAGCATATTTGCCACTGACTTTGGTTGTGGATGTTCATTTTTAGGCAATGAAGGTCCATGCATTGGTGAGTCTTTAAATTTGATCCACGAACAAGATAGCTTGTGCAATCATTACGTCAGTGAACGCTTTCCAAAATTCTAGTTAATTTCAAGGTTTTGATAAATGTCTAGAACTGAAACTATCCTCATGAGCAATCACCGAACATCACAAAGTATTTAAGGACATTGTGAAACTCAGCGGACTCCATCGTCGGCATTAAATTGGAAGGAAGTAAAGTTCTCCTTAATATACATAAAAGGCGTGTTTCTGATTGCATCAACTTTAATTCTTAATGAGCGGCACGTCATCATGAAAGGTTTTATTTCTGCGACGTCAGTATCTGCGAAATTAAGTGAAATTCTGTTTGCTTTACTCAATTACATGCCGAATAAAACACAAAACCTCTGCAGCACATAACTGAATATAACACAGTTCACTTAGTGCCAACCGTCATATAAATATAATTCTGGGATAATATTTAATCAGAAAAAGTTATAAATTGCAAAATTTACTGTAACTATGCGGATAGCGTTTTGACTGGGTATTGGTTAGCACAAGCATTTTGCTCTCCTGAGCTTTTTTGGTTTCCCGAAAAAAATAATTTTTGAACTTGCCACATATCGGTATATTCGAGGTCTATAGGCATCGATTGAAAGTAGCTATAAGTATTTGGCCGAATTCCATTAGCCACTGCGGAATAACCGCGTAATATTCATGAAGTGCTAAAAAGCAGACCATTATATAAATTATGGAATCATTTACCATAATAGCAACCCAGATACTAGCTAAAAGCTAGTACCTGTGCTGCCAGCCTAGTTAAAAATTCCAGGTGTTAGGCTCTTCTGTGCCTGGAATCTACTCATACGGCAAAAATTTACGCGTTTTCGCTATTTTTGCTTTCCTTTAGAAAACAGTTTATCTTTAGCAACCAACTCGTGGTTGCAACAGTTATTTTCCGTTTTTATGTGCCTAGAGGTTGTCAATCATTAGGTTGGTTGGATGTCTCTAGACAAGTTTCATTTTCGGTTGGTATTTTTTGTCCTTTTAAGCATATTTTCTCGGTTAAATCACATACTGGATATGGGTAAATATATATCACAACAGATCCTTCTTCACTCTTGAACATGTCTCTTAGACTAGACCCATATGACAACTTATCAATAATAAATAGTCAGCTTATTCCATGCTCTTGCTGATGAGTGCATAGCACAACCGCGCGAGCACCTCTCTCGCGAACTGCAAAAAGGGCGTCCTGTTCTGAAACACAAGCAAACTGCCAACTAACGACAACTTGCCCTCTCCACAGAATCAGCCGTCTCTCATGGCTCTTCCAATGCCACCAAACTGGACGAGCGTTGTGTGTTTGGTCTAAGTTAGTCTGATATCAGTCGACCACAAAAAACGCCTTCAGCTGAAGAGAAGAAAGGCAGCCGATCCTAGGTAATTCTGATGAACAGATTTAGAAATAGTTGTTGGAAACTTGGTGTTCCAACAGTGGTTTTGTCAACTGACTTATCAGACTGTCGTTCGTTTTTAAGCGTAAACAATCCACGAGCATCTTCAAATGTCACCCTTGGCCGAGTTAAGTTTGAGTAGCAATTAATTTTTAGGCTCGTTTTCAAACGCGAGGCTAGTTTGAAAGAATAAGGCACGAAAACATCTGTCTCCTGTGTTTTCGCGCGGTCGCCCGTCCTTCAAAGCCTCCATCAAACGAAGTGGTGAACCAAAGATGGGTGAACTTACTGTATTGGAGCGTAAAGTGCGCCAGATGGTTGCGTAAACACTGCGTACTTCTAGTAGACGAGGGAGTAGTGAAACTTGGCATCCAGATAGTAGACAGGTTACTGGAGTGGAAGTGAGATCGGCGGTTCAATGAAATTTCAGCTATCCAATCATGGATACGCTGTTGTTGTTGTCGTCCGATGGAAGGGGTGGGCTAGTGAGGCATGAACCGAAGCCTTCGGGACGGTTGCTTCTACTTGCGTTGGCATATCAGGTCGGTGGAATCCGACTCTGGGTCCCAGACATTCTTTAAATAGTCGAGTGTTTACATAACAAAATAGGGCGCCATAAATGAGCACAGAAATTTACTTACATTTATCACTTACAGTTCATTGCGTGTGACAAATATGGGCACATTTTACTATCTTATACTTTATAGTACATTGGGTTTCTTGATATTCCTGAAAAAAACAATTGGTAGTTAGAAGGTCGTTTACTTCAACTTACCTAAGGTTCAACTTACCGTTCTCGAGTTAGATTAATATAGTTCGCAGCCCGAAATGCCGCGCACACCTCCCACTTACATGCGTAAAAATTTTACGTTAGTTTAGTTCGTTTGACTTATTTTCCTTATACTTAAGTTAAGTTTTCAGGTTAGTTTTCAGTTCATTATTATGCTTATTATTTTTATTTTAGTCTTAGATTAGTTTTAAGTTAAGTGAGCTTAGCTTACTTTAGTTTACGTTTTTTAATTGATTTTGGTGTAATTTAGTTATTTTTTTAATTTAGTTATTTCACAATATTTGCATAATTACGGATTTTACTTATGGCGCGCTTTTTGTTGACGAACATAAGATTATTTTAATAATCATTCCTGTATTTTATACTTTTAAACCATATTTTTTAATTACATTTCCTTTGTATTGCTCAGACTGTATACTCTTAACTACACCCGCTCCTGTATTACAGAAGGATGGGATTTTCACGTGCTGATCTGGGACCCAAAGTAGGATTCTACCCTCAGATCTCTAGAATTCTGTGGGCCTGTTCCATGTCCTTAACGTTGATCACTTACGTGACATCCCAAATGAATCGCTGGATCATATCAAGTGTGCACAAAGGTACCAGGAAAAATGTCATGAACGGCAACCTGCTTATTTGAAGGGAATTAAAGATGTCTATCTGTGTGGCCAGCTTGAACGCAAGAGTAGATATTGTTTAACATGCAGGTCGGGCATAAGCGGCTTATGAGTGTTCAATTTGGGTTTTCCTTGTACTAGGTAGGCGTACCTGCGGTTTTGTCTGGCCTTTTTCGTAAAAGTTGATCGGTTGCCTGCTAAGCTGGAATAACTGATAGTATAAGTACTCCAACTGCCCCATCTCATTATGTGTCAACTGAAATTCGGAACTGCGTTTTGAATCGATAAATGTACTTGAGTGGGACTCTAATATTTTTTATAATGCAGTTCAATCTAGAGGTATTTCAATTACGTCAGGATGCCCGCTTTGCGCTAGATTCTTTCTCAGCACCCGCAACAATTATATTCTGTAAAAAGTACCTACCTGTGTACTATGCATTTTTCGCATATATTTACAATACAGTTAAGATTTCGAATATATTTTTTTTAGAAAATATACACAAAATTAACCTTTCGGTAGTTAATTATATCTTTTTAAAGTTTATATTTAATAAAAGGGTGTCAGGCTGTTTTCAAAATCATACAACTATGAGGTTTTTTTAAGACCGAAAAAGTTCATTCATAGCAATCTTCTCCATCAGTTTATCAATGTTTTCTAAAGTATACAAAATAATCCACATCCACTGCAATATCCTATGCAAAATATATCCCCACTTACTGATAGCGTAAAAAGTGTGAGATTTTCCTTAGACAGACCACATAAAGCATGTCATTTGGGAACCTTAAAGTACAATTAAAAGACTGGTAGAGTTCAAACCTATTCTGCGATTTCGAAACTTTTTTAAAACTAAAAGATTCCTTTTTTCAAGTAAATACTTGAAAATTCTTATTTTTCTATTAAAAGAGTGCAAGAAAGATCATTGTGGTGCATGCTTTTTAAAATTAAAATATAATCTAATTTACAAGGGCATTAAATATCGATCGAAAAATGCATACTACAGAAGTTGCCATGTTTTACAGAGTACACTTTCTTCAAGCAATCAGAAAGGAACTTGTTCAAAGGCCAACACCCTGCTGTAAGTGAATTCTCCTTAGCTTAGTCTGTAGGTTAATCAATTTTAAGAATCTCCTTAAGTCGTTTGTTCGAATCAAAAACGCATTTCTGCATTTTGGTTGACATATCATAAGTTTCGACTAGTCGTAATGAAAGACACTGCTCCCGAATGAATCAAAAAACTTTCGCGTTCCAGGTATTTGCATGGACAAGGAAGACGCTTCCTCCTTCGACACGTCTTTTTCCTTGTTCATGAAAGACACTGTGTTAAAAGGCTCGCACTGGTGGATGATTGTCTTCTTTATCTGTACTGCAGCAGGCTCTAAAGAAATTTGTTGTTAGACTGCAATCGGTCAGCCCGCTTATACTCACCTCGAAATATAGCACACAAAGTGCCTTCATATGTCGAAACCACGCGTTGGCCTAAGACTTCGATCGACAACTTCAGCGCACTGTTGTTTTTACCTTTTTATGCTTCATCGGGATAATCCCACTTTCTCTTATTTCATGCAGGCTATCTAGGCTTTGCTCTCGTCGAGCTCAAAATTCACTAAAAAAGGCTCGCAAAAATGATTTTAAAGCCAGAAAACTGTGCACATGCAGGGTAGAATAAATTTCTTTACTTATGGTGAGAACTGATACAATTACGGCGTTCCGCTGTCCTGTCGAGCTGAAGGAATTGTTCAAATTCCTCCTTTCATCTCCGGTTCCCCACTCCCGAACCTTGAATTGCACGCAGAAATCATCAGTCGCTTATGTGATTCGTCCCAACAGCCATTTTCTGGAGGCCTTGTTGTCATCTCTTAAACACATCATCTTTTTGCGTGGCTCACAGGGCGCGCGACGTGCTTTCTCATGTTGAATATTATGCGCTTAAAGACTTCGGAGCCGACAGCGACCTCATGGAAAGGCGGTGCTCCGTGGTCTTATTGAATTGCCCTGACTGCATCCAGAAAGCAATAACCCTGTTGGAGTATCGTCAGTCTTATATCCCATAGGAATTAAACACCACAGAAATGCTGCTATGCGCGTTCAACGCGACGCCTTTGGCAATGAAGAACCCAGGTGCAATATCGCCGATCGACAGACGCATAACAAGTGTGCAAGAAACGGCCCTGGTCCTATTTATTTATTGTATGTCAGGTTACAGAGTCCTCCCAAAGATCCACAAAGAGGGCATCCCTCTTTGGTCAACCTTATCCCTCAAATGAACTTCAACCTACGGACGGATCAAGTAGCTAGTTTGACGGCTCAACTTTCTGACAGCTGATTCGAACACTACAGTCAGCTTGTCGACAAAAATATTTGTGGAATCTTAAAGTACGTTCCTATTCACTTCTATTTCGCAGGTCCTAGCCGTCCAGATTATCGAATTACTCCTGCGAGACAAATGCGACGACACGCAGACACGCTCAATTTCTCAAACTCCCGAAGTTCTGTCTCAAGACATACTTTACATTCAACGGAACAACCTACGAACAAGTGAAAGCTCAACTCATAGAATTCGCTAGTCGACATGATCTTGCAACGACTAGAGTCACTGGATTTTCGACACGACAAACCGAAATTGGGCATTTTTTGTGAAGGATACCTACGTTTTCATCAAACGGGATCAGACGCTGAAACTCAAAGAACGTCTCAGTGCCGTCTTCCTCGATTTTCAATTTGCAATGGAGGAGCAAGAAAAGAACCAGATAACTCTTCTGGATGCCGCTTTTGCCGCAAAGGTTGTGGTAGTCTAAATATCCAAAGTGTACACGAAAGTTACAAACACGATACCGGTACTGAATTACAACAAGAACCAAATGATCAGTCTCAAACGCAGTTGCGTAAGGGCACTATATCAGCGCGTTGAGACGCATTGTATTGAAGCGTAAGATAAATATGCTGAATTACAATATCTTCGACGGGTACTGAGAGCGAATGGCTACCCGCGCAACTTTTTCAACCAATGCATACTCCAACGAGAAGGGCACTAAATCTAACCAGCTCTCAATTCGGCCTGCTCTTCCGTACATAAAGGACGTACTCGATGCTGTCAGCCGCCTTAAAAATCCACATGGAATTGGGGTTGCATACAGACCGTAACCAATCATCAGAGGCCAGGTCATGAGACCAAAAGATCCATAGGCACTACAGGAAACACTTAGGGTCGTTTACCGGATCTGTTGCAGTTGTCCACAAAGCAACTACGTTGTATAATTTGGGAGGTGACTCAGAGTGGCCGTGTAGGCAGCAGCGGTGAGTAGGAAAGACGCTTAATCTCAGGTTGCAGCTCACTCGACGGGACTGTGCCATGTTTTTAGGTTTAACGAGGCCGAAATCCTTGCAAAAGGAGGCAACCATGTGAGCCATGAGCAGCTTGATTCATGGTTCTCAGGCCCGCAATCCATCAACAAACGCAATGACATGCCGTTCCCATATTCTGTACTGAGATTTTGCCTGAGTAAGGGAATTGGGTACGTGGGGAGGATGTGGGCTGCGCACAATTTCGATGACAGCTAATCAATGAGCCACTTAGTTATTACGCCAAAATCTGACACGGATGATGAAATCACGGCCATTAACGACTGGGACACGAACTGTCAAGCCATTATCGCATCAATTACGACCACCAACGACGTTCAAGTGAGCCGTTAAATGTAGCTTGAGTGTGGTCGTGTGGCCACTACGGACTATAAATACTGCTCACCCTGTTCCTCTATCACCCGTGTCTGCTACTTCTTCTGATGACAGGCTCGAGCGAGGATCTAAAACGTACTACCAATTAATATTTTGTTCCAGTGATGGCAAAATTTCCTTCTGAACTGCTTCCTGGAACTCGCCTGCTTGCTTCTATCAGTCGTTGGGGCAAAGTTCTGCTCAATGCATGCTGCATAGATTTAATGATGCCTTTAAGCACATTTCCCCTAAGATGAGAATATTTTAAGAACCGATGGTGCAGTATGTGCGGAAGCTCACTAAGCATGACAAATATGAACAGAGAACTCGATGTAAACAGTGAAGGAATACTCCTCGGGAATAGTTTCGCACGCACGTTAATCCCTGTTCATTTAGAATGCGCACAAATAAACACGTTCGCTCTGCAGTAGCTGTTAGCATTTAGTAGTGAAGGGTCCAGCTTAGGAAGCAAGCTATGCTTCGGAGTGAGTTTTTTTAAGTGCGGACTTCATAAATGGGAATTTGAAATTTTTTTATCATATTTTGCCAGACTACACTTAACTCTTACTCGCAGGAGACACACTAACAACATTAACATGCGAAAAAATTCGATGTTCAGATAAACTATTCCTTTCATCATCCCCGGAAGAGGTAGAAAAAGAGACGACTTCAGGGACCGAGGTGTATTTTGGTTGAAGTTTCAAAAGCGTGCTCGCTTCCATCGTCAGAGCGTGGTGTCTGTACTCCTG
>UYRU01042591.1:11912-25600 GCA_900617775.1 Dibothriocephalus latus | reverse complement strand
GCGGTACAGATTTATGCCGAAACACTGGAATGCTGGAATATACTTTACTAACTATAATTTACGTTCTAACTATTAATCCTATTGGTTCCTGACCTTCCACAAATGTACGCTTGATTGTTTATTCAAATACCTATCATTTATTAAATGCAATATTTAGCTTATTTCTTCTATTTCCGCTCTCTAATCCATTGCTATATAGCGACCGCCGTAAACAAATTCAACTAAATTTTACCACTCTACAGTTACTCCTACGACATTTCTCCGATGCTTTTCTTGTGTGTCCACCCACAGAACCTATATTACCATCGGTCCCCTACAACAGAATGCTGGGGCCTGGGGTATATAAGGTCCACTATTTAAACCAAATTTACCGTATTACTTACTGTACAGTTGTCTGAAAATTAGGATAGGCGTCCGAATCTCTCTCTCTCTCTATCCGTATCATTATTTTAAATTTAAGGCTCGGGAGTCTACCTTTCTGTGCTACAAGCATTACTCAAATCAAGGCAGTCCTCGTCTTTCCTGTTATCGTTAGTCACCTCTTAGTCATCTGTAGCGAGTGCGAAGACGAGTGATGTGTATTGTCGCTGACGGCCGGGCGACGGCTTTGAAAATGGTGTCATACCAGGTACCTTTGCGATATTTTGCGGGTGCTAGTGACCAAAGGCGGAAACAACATGCACGTATAACGCTCCTTGCATGAGCAATTAAACAGTTAACGTCTCTAACACTTCACATTAGGGGTTACTTGAGTTTCCTGCCTAAACTATTTATACAATTAGGATATGCAGCGAAAAAAACAAAAGAGACTGGTATGGTCGTTTGCGGATTATTCAGCTTCTGAATTCAATCATACAAAACCGGCGACGGGATCGATTTATAACTTGGATCCCGGCTTACTCAGACTAAGATCCAACATTCAATCACGGATTTACGTTCGCTCCTATGCACTTGAGCCTACTCACAGTCACATGGGATTTGTGTCCTCTGCTATACTCTGATGGACGAGTGGAATAAGACTGCATACAAAGGCTCCGTCCTAGTGTTCTGCAAGAAAACTCGTCTATATCCTTACATACATTCAAGCCAAATCTGCGAACGCTGCTTCTGTATGTTCCTGTGTATTTCGCAACTTCAAGATGTCGAAAGTCAACCAGGAAAAATATCCGGAGTTCAGTTTTTTTCCTACGGAGTCCAGTCAAATAGGGACTACAGGGGAGTTATGGTGGAAGAAAACAGGAATAATGCACATCGTTTTTGCTGATTGAAGCAAACAGGTGAGTCTCGAGTGACAGCAAAGAAAGCGAAAATTCAATAGTTGTAACAAGAATTCCGTCGGCCTGATGTTACGGATTCTTATTCAAACCCATCATCATGAGATCCAAAGACCCACTGTTATGGAGTCTGGAATCTTGTAATGGATACAGTGTAGTTGTGGTCAAAACAAATACTTCGAGGAAACCGGAAAGGACTCTGGATGCGAATGACCGAGCACACATCAGTGGTGAGGAAGGGAAAGAGGAGGAGCAGCAGCAGCTCACTTGACGGGACCCGGTCATTTCTTCAAGTTTCACGAGACTGAAGTCCTCGCAAAAGGGCACAACCGCGTGAGCCACAAACTGCTTAAGACATTGTTCTCAGGCCCGCAGTCCATCAGCAAACGCAATGACCTCCCACCTCCATAATCTGTGCTAAGGCTTTGCATGCGTAGAGATGGAAGGCGCGGACGAAAACAAGTCTAATGATAGTGAGCCAAATTGCCGCGTAATTATCACGCCAGCATCCAATACGGATGATGGAATTGCGGCAATTAACGACCCAGACGCGGACTCCCAAGCCATCATCGCATCAATCACAACCCCGAACAGTGATCATGAGAACTGCTAATTGTAGTTCACGCCTGAATGTGTGGCCACCACGGATTACAAATAATGCGCAACTTTTGCCTCTATCACCCCTACATACGATTGTCTCTAATGATGGGTTCGAGTGGGAATCCGAAACGTGAAGCCTATAGACTTCTTGTTTCAGCGATCGTATCTTCTCCACTTGATGCATTCCGTCCTAAAATCCCTAACAGGAATACTTGTTCAACATCGTCCTAATTTTCCGGATAGTTCTTCTTCGCTTTCAGCAGATGTCAAACTGTAAATTTTTCAATATTCTTAGACCTTGAGCGGTAACATTGGTTCTTTGGTATAATATACAAAAGTAAAAATAGCATATTACTACTTTTAAGTCCTATTGGGCCCTTGTTAATACATCATGTTCAGCGAAACCTAGCAAAATGCACAACCGACCAACCAGGACTGCAATGATCTATCAAACTCTGCTTACTTATTATATACTGTATCCACAGCGACTAATGCCACTGCTGACGGGTGCCTTTATGTCTCCTCCTTGACAGTTCACACATGCACGCCTGACCCTCAGCATCCGCTAGTCGCTCCAAACAGGGTCGTTTCCACGGCGATGGCTACAGGCCAGTAGATTACTTTAACCGCTAAGCTAAACAACGCGAAGTTTCCGACTAGTACTCAGTATCAGTATCCGTTTATTGAGAGAAAGATGGGCGAACGCCTTTGAACTCCAGCCGTTAATATTATAATTTAGATTTTCGCGCAGAATAACCCCAATCGGCTTTCGGAGATAATGTGTCTTGCGCTAAAGGAGACCCAACCCATAGCACCAGCTGCGGATGATGAATAAGGTGTTGGCGGCCCAGAATAGCTCTTTGTTTATGTTATTATCAATAGCCAATCTGAGAGCGCGAAGTAACGATCACTGAGACTGCTTTTTAAGCCGATATTTGCTTTGTCGGTTCTCACACGAAGGACTCTACTAGCGCAGCCTAAGGTGCCCAAGGCCACTGGGCAACCTTTTAACAAAGCGAAACTGAAAGTCTCTGAACAGTCATCGATCTGCCGTCGGTCAGTAAGACAAGTTGGATGTCACTATCGTCAAAAATTTCAATATGAATGATGATTAAGGCGTTAAACGGTTAAATTACCTAGGAGCTACGGTGAGATTTTATGATGTTTGATTCGATGAAGGTGGTGAGAGCTTATTGAAACACATGAAAGACTGCTGATAGAAGCGAATATATTAGTTCAAGGAAGTAGTTCAGGTAAAGGTATGATCACAGAAGAAAGAAGGTTTTTGACTTGACGTTTCGGATTTTCACTTTATCACATCATTGCATACAGTGGCAGCAACCACCCGGTCAGTCACAAAAGCAGTTGTTTAAAAACGCTATACCGGCAGGTTGAGACGCATTGCACCGAGACAGAAGGTAAGGTTGCTGAATTATAATAGCACTGACGGTTACTGAGAGCGAATGGTTACCCGCGCAAGTTTTTAACAAGTTCGTACGCAATTGACAAGAGAGACTTAATCCAACCAGCCCTATATTCCGTACGTGAAATTTGTATCGGAAGCCGTCAACTGCCTTCTTACTCCACTTGGAGTTTGGATTACACACAGGCTGGAGGCAATCGTCAAGCGCCAGGTCACTGGACTGAAAGATCCAATGCCATGTTGGAAAACAATTTCGAGTCGTTTATTGGATTTGGTAAAATTGTGGACCAGGCAAAAGAGTGGAGAAAACGGGGAATTACTCTGAAGGCGAATGGCCGAGCACGCAGCAGTGGTAAGGAGGAAGACGTTAGCTCTTGAGTTTAAACTCACTCGACGGGATCTGGACAAGGTTCACAAGTTTCAAGTTTCAGGAGACCGAAATCCTCGAAAGAAGTGATACCACCTCAGCTGCAACCTACTCGAGTCATGGTTCGTAACACGTAGTCCAGCAACACGCGCAATGACACTCCGTTTCCATATTCTCTGGGGAAGCTGCCTGAGCAGGGGAATCAGCTACATGGGGAGGGCGTGGGCGACTAACACCTTTAGTGACAGTGAGCCAAACTGCCGAATAACTGCCAGGCCAAAATCGAACAAGGGCAATGAAGTCAAGGCAATTAGCGACTCGGGCGTGGATGGCTAAGACCTATTCGCATCAATTACGACCCCATGCGTTAATCGTAAGAACTGATTCCTAGAGTCTTTGTGTGGTCACAAGGCGAATACGTCCTATAAATACTACGCACCCTATGCCTCTATCAACCTTTTCTGCGACTGCCTTTAATGGTAAGTTCGAGTGAGAATCCGAAACGTCAGGCCAAAGAACTTCTTGATCCAGCGATCGCATATTCCCCTCCTGACCACCTGGAGGATTTTTAGATGGCGTTTCTCTGGTAGCAGAGTACAGGTATTTGTCTTCTTTTTGACTGATTAACGTATCTTCAGAGTCAACTAAACATTTTTCTGTGTAGAATGCAGTAGTAATGGTAGGAGACCAATTAAGAGCAAGTTAAGTGGTCATTTAAGAACATGATTTCCGGTTATGTTTTGACATTAAGGTTATCCACTGATTAAACAAACGACAAATCACACCACTTTCATCGGCAGATATTGGGCATGCTCTAAATGAAGAGAGACGGCAATGAGATTTAAAAGGAGCAGATCAGCACCTTGCTGGATGGGTTTCCTACCTCTATTTCATTTTTTGGAAGTTTATCGTATGAATCTTTGAAATTGTTTCATAGCTATCAGGCATGGACTGTACCTAGATTACAAGCCTCCTGGATAGCCCGATAAATTTTCTCAAACTACCTACATCCACACAGACTAAGCGATATTTAGCTGTGAACCATTATAAACTGGAGGACATTTTACTTGGACGAGAGGATCCCACGGTTACATTTGAAAATCGCTTCTGAGGCTTCAGGATAATTGAGTTTCCTTGTGGAGTTCCAGAGAAGACTATAAATTTAAAATCTCATTTACTACGTAATCTACTTGAGTGTTTCAATTCATTACATGACATTTGATAGTTCTTCTGCCGCAGACCAGGGAAAAGACGTAGGTACCAGAAGCAGATCGAATCACCAAGTACTAATAGATATTTCAGACGCCCTGTCCATTTCGTTTTGCGAATGACAGGAATGAACGTTTTTGAAGACAAAATTCCAGGCTATTTTTTAGCTTAAAAACTCTTTTTCCGGAAGTATGGTAGCAAATGTCGTATAAAAAGAGCTGAATAATTATATTTCGAAAAGGTAAGACCGTCTGCTTTATCTAACGGCTGCAAGCATTTTTAAGACTGAATACTATGGACCTATTGAACATAGCAGTTTGGTATTGACGGGAATTTGAAATTAGTGCCCGATGTGTTAAGCCCCTTATTCCACAAAGGCATTCGCCTATGCAGGACAGCTGAAAGAATTAGCTCCTTAATCGACTAAACAATAATCCTCCGACGAAACGAAACTCCTTGATTACTGAGTGGACTTAAAAGGGAGAAAGCCTCCTGACGTACGCAGAATCGGCAGAAGATGGGGATCAACTTTTTAAAACAGCGGAATTGGTCAGGAGCACAACAGTCCGTCCTGATCCTAATCCATCTATATGCTACATTTCTTTTTTTTAATGTTCTGTTTACCACGTGCTCTAGAAAGGGTTGGGTAAGAACACTTGGTTTTTGAGAAGAAGAAGAAGACGTCATCGCCGGGGAAGGACTTTCGTAGCCTGACGTTTCGGACTCCAGCTCGCACCCATCATCAGAGACAGCATCAAATCAGGGTAATTCGTGCACAAGGACCTACAGTATTTTAGGATACAATCGCTACGATTCTGCATATCTATAAAAAGTAACGGCTCGCGAAAGATAAAGCGAATAAAGATATTGTCCCATCGATCATGTCTACTTTCTTTTAATTACTTCTTGGGACTTGCATTTTCGCTTTTATCGGCAATTGGTTCTAATTAATTTTGGTCTAATAGAGAGGTGTGAGAGGATTCAACAATACTTAGCGGCTGATGTAGAAAACCGCATCTTAATACACACATCCCACATACCACCTTTGCCATCTTTATTTTCTTCGCATCCCACACATTGTGCTGGTTGATATCCGATAAGATCTGAACGTCTAACACATGACTCAACGACTGGCGTCCAGATCCTGGACATCAGATCTTGCACGCTCAGTGTAGCTGGACTAACCAGGACACAGTGACCCGAATAAGCGACTACCGCAATTGCCTGAAGTGCCTGAAATAACTATAATACATTGAGTTTCGTGCTAAGCCGGCAGCACAAAGGTTGCAATGATACACAAGAGGTCAAATGTAGTCAGTAGCTAACGGGCAGATCAAAGTTCATGTGTGCAATACGGCTATACTGCGAAGCAAGCGGCAACACTGACTAACTCACGACTACCAGATGCATCAACCACAATACTCTGATGATGGAAACAAAATTGTTTCCAGAACATCAGTACAAATACAATTTGGTTCACGAAATCGCCCCCTCTTCTGCGCGTTCTTCGGGAGTTGATGAACGCACATTGACTGTTTGTTGAGAAGCAGACTCCTTCATGGTCAATTATTTTGTTAACTAGATTAGCTTATACTGATTTATCGAAAAAACGGCTTCAAAGTGGTGTACTAAGCGGAACGCCAAGATATGCAACCCATCCCCCCGAGCGTATTCATTGGTCTGAATTGCTTATATGCCCCCCGCCCGATAGGGCATGGGAATACAGGTAACGCTGCGCATAATTCCAGAAAGAATATCCCTGTGTCCTAATAGTAAGTTACATTAAGCTTAGCGAACAGCTAATCTGTATTACGGGCAGTTACTGTTCCCGTGCATTCTTGGAAGCGAAGGCATGTCAACAATTCCGTATCAGCGTCCCTCATTCTCTCAAAATCAAGTGTTTTATTTTAAGAAAGCCATCCATTGCGCCTTGAGATGTATACACAAGTTCAAAGGCGGGTTTTGGAACCGAATAGTTACGGGAAAGCTCGATCAGTATAGCAAACATTTTACTCTGGCGTTTCGATCTCATCCACGCACCCAAAATCGCAACCCGGTCAACAGTGGTTTAAGTAGTGCACCTCATATACCCTTGTTTCAGCCTTTTGTCCTATGGAAACGGTGGTTATAGCGGTTTTATGTGTGAATCATTAGGATAGACAGCGGAATATACTTTAATAACTGTTTTATGCATTTGTATTTTATTATATTTAGAAATGTTTTTGATTTATATCTGTAGATTTTCTTAATCTTTTTTTTATTTAACGTATTGCGGAAAGACATAATTATCGAAATGCAGGTTTCTTGAAAAAATAGAAATGGTGGTTAGGAGGTCGTCTACTTCCACTTACCTGAGGTCCAACTTACCATTCTGGAGTTAAACTAGTATAGTCTGCGGCGCGAAGCGCCGTGCACATATTCAATTTACATGCGGAACAATTTACTTCCAGCGGCTGTGGAAACAAATTCAACTAAATATTTTTCCCTTTACAGTTTTACAGATTTCCTTCACCGCCTATCCCATTTCCCCACCCCCCAAACCCCTATAATCACCGTTTCCTTAGGAAAAATGTTGGGACTAGGGGGTATGTGAGGTGCAGTACTCAAACTACCTTTGCCCACAGCCCGCAACGCGTGAAGGTAACAGTCGGAGGGGTCACTGTGCTGGCCGCGGAACTAGGATTGAAGCAGCTCATGATTTTTGCGATTGTCATCTCCCACGCGAATCTCGGTCTCGTCGAGTTTAAAGTTGGCTGGTTGTGGACAAGCGGTTTGACGTTATTCTTTCTCATCACTGATGCGTTTTCAGGATTCTCCTGAGTATTTACCCTGTCCGGAATTGCGTTCAATCTAGTAGGAACGACCTAGACGTCTCTTGACTTGGCACCGAATAGTTGACCCTAACACTTGGCAGCTAACGGTTACCTCGGATTTTAGCTAAGCTTCAAATCCAAGTGGCGTGAGAAGGCGGCTGACGGCTTCCGAAATGTGTTTGCCGTCGAGAAAAAGTTTGGGTCCGGTGCGGTTCAGTCTCCCTTGCCATCTTTGTGTTCGTGGATAGAGTTGCACAGTGGCCTGAGCGACCGTCAACATTTTGTAATTCAACAATCTTGTTTCCCGAGTTCGCTGCGAAGAGTCCCCTCAAACGTCACCCCTTCACAACTGCGGCTCCGGACCGTGGCATAATTACGAAAAAGACTGTTTGCGCAGTGCCAGTGGAACTACAGCAGATGGGTTAACTTATAATACCAGAATGGTTGAAAAATATTTTTTCGGAGGTTTTATAAATATAAGCCGTAATCTCGCCTTAAGCTACAGGACTCTGAGATACGAGATGAATAAATAAACAACATACATATTCATGCTTTCAACTTTCAAACACCAGGAGACCGTATATTATCGTATCAGTCTGAAAACATGCACAGATTACGGTATCAGACCAATGGAAGGTGTCACTTTTTATTTTTCTGCTTAGCTTAATTTTGCAAAATAACAACATTCATGCTAATGGTAGGGTTTGTGAGACGTCCACTGTAGGAAGATAGTCGTTTTGGCCATCAAGTGTTGAGGTCCAAGACTCCCTTGATGGTCTCTGTCAGTCTCCCTAAGTAACATAATCTGTCTGACGTCGGGACGTTTTATTAGACTGAACAACTTTAGTATTTATTACTTCTTCTCTTTCCGATTCTCTTCGTAATCCGCTTGGTACTCCATTGGCCTCCTTTCTACGTACTACTTTTTTCGTTTTCGAGTATCCACTTCTCGCTCCGATTTGTTTTTGCCTTTCTGGGCTTTCTTTTTTTCCCCAAATTACTATAATCTTCATCCTAACTCCAACTCTGACCTTAACAATAAAGGGGATTCTAAACTTAACCCTAACCCTTACCTTAATATTCCACCTAATCTCCCTGGAATTTGGCACAAAGTCACATGTGTTGTAGGCGGTTCCTATTCACGCGTTCTGTCTGGGCAACCATACAAGTTACTTTTACCGTTTTAACTCATCCAACTATCACTTGTTCATTTATTAGTTGCATTGAATAAATCGAGAAATCAGACCCAAGGCAGAGCTAGACCAGTGAGTTCCGTTAGCGATCGGTGAACGTACATCAACAAGTGAAGACATCTCCCTATATAAACCAGCAATACAACGAGCTCGTGGCTCAATGGTCAAAAACGTCGCGAGTTCAAGCCTGGGATTGTGCACCACTTGGGGTTAGGTATGACTAGCTGGCGCCGGTTAATAAGCCAGAAGTGGCCATTCCGGTCGCTCTTGTCTTTGCCGGCAATACTATCTACCTAGACTACTAGTCGCCATGTCTGCTGTCAGGGCCCGAAAAATGAGAGCCAAGGTAAAGCTGGACGAGTGAGGTCTGTTAATGATCTGTGAACGTTCATCGACGAAGGACTGAGTACACAAGCTCAACTACTGGTGTCCAGTTTCACCGTATTTTCTTTGTATCCATGACAAAAGTCCTGAAAAACCAATGAGCCAAGCCATTTGGAAGGGACTCCGATCTTAGTTCTCGCCATCGATCGACGAAAAAGTGTATTACTATTGAAACAGCCATTCCTACACTAACTGTTTGAGGAACTGAAAACGGCAGTAGTATCTTTTTATTCACTTTCTTGAAGGATTTACTAAACACCCAAGATGACTTATCTACGGCTTTTGTGTTTCCCAAGTCCACTGGCCATTGAAATAATATAGCATTTAGGGTAAAACTTCTAATTCAATACATTTTATACACATCCAAAAGAGTGTGCCGCGAAATTAGCTAAAAGTAACAAATCAGCCCTAGCTTTCTTCTTAGAGCAGTGTATTGTCTTCTCAGGCAGTTATAAAAGTAACCTAGTGATTAATCAAGTCTTTCCTACTCGGATTCGTTCTACTCCTTCTGACGGAATAGTCAAGCAGTTGAGGGCTTCTTAAACCCAAAAGCGTTACACGTTTGTATTTCAGGATACCAATCTAAAACAGTCCAGTCTCACCAACATTGCAGTTATTATCAACATTAACATCTTATTTTTCGTGTTCGGCTCGTGTGTTCTTAGTACTGTCTTTTTATCGTATCTTTTTCACATTTTGCAGTATGCGTCCAGTTTACTATAATCAACTGCGGTGTTTAACTGGGTACGACGCAGTTTTCAGTCAGAGTCTTTGATGTGATTTCCGACAGTGCTCTACTGGCACATGTCCCCATTCAGTTACGCTGGAGGGCAATTGATTAAAGACTGCCAATACAAGCGAACATGTGAGTTCCAGGAAGTTATTGGGAGGATGCAGATGTGATCGCTGGGATAATAATTTTATTCGTCTGACGTTTCGAAATCCGTCCCGGACCCATCATCAGAGACAAAAGCAGAAACGGGTAATTCATACACAGGAGCTGGCGAGACTCGCAATGTTTCGACGTGGAAGAACAATGATCCGTGTGCTCTTTTAAGATTACTACGCGAGGCTGTGCAAAGGCCATCAGATAATTAACCAAGATAAGACCAAATGCTGGGAGTTTATGGGCGACGGCAGCACCAAACTGCTTCAGCAGAAAGTGACTGAACGAACCCACGAAAAGAAAGCGATAGGTGAATCAGCACTGGAGAACAAATTTCGCAGGCTTCATAATCCAACGTCATCTAGAAACTACATACTGGTATATAATTTGTCGTCGAAGGGACTTATGAAGGAGCAAATGCAGGTTCTAAAGTACGAAGCATCATTCAACACGGTTTAGGCCAAACCTGCTAGCATGATTGCAGCTGTGGGGTCGACCATTAATCAGAGGAAACGAAGGACCTTATCCGAGACCAGGTATCGTCCCTCCTTATGCCTCATCAACCGCGCGAAATACTCACCAAGGTCGAACATGATGCACTAAGGGTACTCAAGGCCGACCGAGACATCATGATCGGGCCAGCCAACAAGGGACGTTCCATCGTCGTATTAGACAGAACAGACTGCCTTCGAAAAGCCAAAACTTATTGGAGGATGGTCACTTTTATGTTCTGTATAAAACCACCCCCTCGAAAAGCTGAAACACGAAAGTTACTCGTCTTTGTTGGCATTAGAAAACTCAGGTGTAATAACGCCGTCTGACCGATGCATGGCGAGAGCGCAAGAAACGGCCTTGACCCGTTTCTATGGCCTCCCCCATGTGCATAAGGAGGCCGTTCCTCTCCGACCCATCGTACCACGGAATCGCACTCCACCGTACGCACTGGCAAAGTGACTGTATCAGTGTCTGAAGTTTCTGACCACTGTTTCGAAAATCACGGTCCGCTCATCAGCACGATTCTTGGAGAAACTTAGAGGGGTAAGTCTCCTGTCAAGTGACATCATACCATCTTTTGATGTCATGTCACTTTTTACTTCTATTCCCAGGACCTGGCAGTCGGGACTGTCGAACTACTCCTATAAAGCAAATATGATGGGGTGAAGAGTCGCCCCCGATATGCACAAAGCCTTCATCTCCTGGAGTTCTGTTTCAGCAAGTACGTCACTTTTGTCTAAACAATCTACGAGCAGTTGAAGGAAACAACAATGGGTTCACCGATTTCGGGACTTATAGCCGAGGCGGTCCTACAACAAGTAGAGTCGTTGGTCTTTCAAAACCACAGACCGAAATTCTGGGCGGGTATGCGGATGATACTTTCGTCGTCAGCGAATGGGATCAGGTATTGACGTTAAAAGAACGTCTCAGCAGCGTCTTCCTGGAAATATAATTTACGATGGAGGAGGAAGAAAACAACCAGCTGGCCTTCCTTGATGTCCTCGTCTGCCGCCAAGGTTGCCGTGGCCTAAAGACTCAAGTGTTCAGGACAGCGACAAACACGATGTAAGTACTGAACTTCAACAGCAACCACCCAAGTAGCCACAAACGCAGTTGCGTAAAGGTGCCTTACCGGGGTGTTGAGACGCACTGCAGTTAACCAGAAGACAACGTTGCCGAAATACAACATCTTCGACGGGTGTTCAGAGAAAATGGCTTCCCGCGCAACTTCGTCAACCGATGTATGCGCAAACGAGATGGGCAAAAACATCGTACCGATCCTAAATTTTGGCGAACGATCCCGTACACCATAAATGTCTCGGAAGCCGTCGGCTGCCTTCTCGCACCACTTGGAATTGGAGTCGCACATAGAGGAAACCGCAAGGCGTCATATAATGAAACCAAAAGACCCGCTACCACGGTAAGAAATATCTGGAGTTACCTATAGGATTTGGTGCAGTTGCAGACCAGGTAACTACGTCGCCAAAACTGGAAGACGTCTCAAGACGCGAATTGCCGAACACGCGGCGGCAATGCGGCGAAATTATGCCAATTCTCAACTTGTGGTTCATTCGACGAGGCCAGGCCATACATTCAAATTTTAAGGCCAAAATTCTCGCGGGAGGTGACAACCATGTGAGTCGCGAGTTACTTAAGTCATGATTCATGAGCCTCCAGTCTATAAACCTGCCCAATCCATATTCGGTGATACGGCTCAGTCCGGCCAAAGCAGTTCGCCACTTGAGAAATATACAGGCTAACGCGTCGATTAACGCCAGCGCCAGGGAGCCAGATAGTCGAGCAATCATCACGAGTGATGAAAATTCAGCAGGTTAGGACCCGCATGCCGGTCATAAAGCAATTATTGCGCAATCAGTCAATTATCCTCCATAGAGGAGCCATTAATTGTCATAAGTATGCAGTTGCGTAGTGGCTGTATCCCATAACAGCTGCATTTTCCTGTGTATAATTTACCCATTTCTGCTATTGTCTCTGACGATGGATCCGCGACGGATTTCAAAACGTCAGGCGAATAAAATTCTTGTCCCAGCGGCCACATCTGCTTCTTCTTGATTAAAGACTACTGGTGGGAGCGAATATACCAGTTCCATACAGCGGTTCAGAAGAAGATCAAAGACATAGACTTAAGACTTCATAAATGTCGAGAGTATTCTTTTGTCGTTTCCCTCTGTTGGATTTTCTCTCTTTTCTTTCGAGCAATACCCCTTCTTCTATACAGTTTGTCTTACTGTAGTAGCATGTGTGCAACTGAAGGTCCTAGCGCGCCTGTCACCTCAGGCATCTTGTGGTGGTGGCCAGAATTTTGCTGCTATTGTGCTTCTTTGTTTTACTGCGTAAGGTGGTTTCCCTGGTTATGGTTGCAAATAACTTTTACATATTGGTTGTCTAAGAACGAGGCATGCGTCTGCGCGACTAGAAACGCCGAAAACTCTCTGGATCCTTTTTGCGTTGTATCAGTCAGCGCCAAGACGGTAAGTACAAGGAGGCAAGTCTGTGTCTACACATGAAGCACTCCTTTGCAGATGTCTTTGCCGCTACCCCCCCCCTCTCCCTGACCTCCAAGGCTGGCTGGGCCGGGGTATAAAGACTTGACTAAAAGGACCACAGTCCACTACCACTAGTTGCCAAGGGGAGCGAAGAGGCGACTGACGTTTCGGATTCTCATTCGAATCCATCATCAGAGACGGAGTCAGCAAAGCGTATTGGATTGTCCAGGTGTTGCTGTATTTATAGTATGTAGTTGGTAAGCCCGTCAGAACTGACATCTGTATACTGCAATCACTGTTGGTGATGTGGAGAAGTTGCGGGGGAATCAAGTATACACAATCGTTCTGAGCCGCAGACGATTAGGTCTCCTCTCCGTTTCACAGGCTCTGGTGGATGAGCTACAGAAGGCAGGCTACACAGTATTTGTGAAGTGGAGTTCTCGGGCAATGGCTACTTACAACATATTAGTGGACCAAGGCAAACCTGTTGCCGCTTTCATTCATGCCATCTGTTGATTCATATATAGACAAACGCTT
>UYRU01042587.1:0-11191 GCA_900617775.1 Dibothriocephalus latus | reverse complement strand
GAGAGGGGGGGATGCTAGATGCATCTTCCTCGGAAGTTGATTTTCAAATGCGGTACGACGAGTAGACGGAATCGCCTTCGTCGCCAGGACGTATTTTGTGAGCTGGCTGTCCTGCCTAAAAGACGATGAATGGTTTCGTAACGGTCATGAGATGGCCGCTACGCAGGATCAAATTCGTCCTCCTTATCAACGCCTATGCCGCAAAATGACTAGCAAGGAGGGGATCAAGAGTGAACCCCATTCCTAGTACACGTAATGGATACATTTGGTTTTCCATTTTGCGTACATTACACATTTCATAGACAGATGAATTTAGTTGTGGTTGGCATTCATTTTAAATAAACAGAGGAGATTCCCATTGGCAATAGCCACAGCCAAAAAGTTAGGTTGGTTCCCTCTACTTTTGAAATACCTTAAATGGTCCTTTCGGACAATGATCCGGCCTTCACTTATGCAGAATTTTAAGAGTCTATGTAGTAAACGGTATCAGCGCTTAGCCAATACACCCTACCACGCGCCTTCTAATGGCCTCGCAGAGATCGCACATCAGACCGTAAGGCGCGGGTTAGCCAAACCGTCGTGAGCGGACTTACCCACGAAGCTGTCACGCTTTTTATCTAGCTACCACATAACACTGAATGAGTCAACCAGTTCACCATTAATAGAACTGATATGAAAGTGGCAGTTGCGCACACGATTTCATCTGTTTCATCCTTCGAAGCATGATCAAGTCATCGAAAAACAACAGAAAACGATGAAGGCGCGCTACAAGGCGTAGGCCAGACTGCGGACCTTCGCGCCCGAAGAAACTGTCTATAAGGGCTTGAGACTCCATGGAAACTGGTGTCTGACCGGCGTTTGAACAAGCGGGGGAGGGAGGTGAATAGAGGAGTAAGCGTCATATTGTGGATGACCAGCTCTCCAAAATCCACACTAGGTCCGCAGCTGTTTACATGCAGAAAGTTAAGAATTCCAGCAACCCCTGATGTTGATTTCAGCATCCCGAGTACTGATCACTTACTGTTCATAAATAACATCAAACCGACAGAGACCTATGTTTCGCGTTCACCCACTATCGCAGGTAGCACTAATTTAGGAACGGAGGAGGAAGCCCTGACTCCACTGATTGGCGCAAAAATAGAAACTGTCGTCCTCGAATGGTCTATCCCAATCTACCAACCTATTCATTTTTTTCCAGGACGAAATCCCTTAAAACAACGTGTCAACTTTCCCTTACTGTCTGGACTGTTTCTATTTTTCGCAGGGTGGAGGCCTGCAGTATATACTTCCTGCACCGTTACGCCCAATGCAGGTAACAAACATGGGAAAAAAGTCACGGACGCGTTTTAAGACTTCCCATTGGTCCCTCCCTACACCGTCTGAGACCTTGCCCGCCGCACTGTCCCATAAAATGACTATTTTTTGCAGTTTATTGTGCTAACTACATAGCCTTCCTGCGATCAGTCATCTGATTGAATGTCTCCACTTTATGAAGACTTGCGCGTCCCTTGGCGAAGGCAGATAAACGTGGTGACTTCATTACCTGGGTGTCGGCTGAGACCATGTTACCTAGGAGCGGCTTATCACCTTCCTACGATCAGGAACTGTATCAAAAAGAGTCTGATCTTCCCCCCAGCCTGCACAGAACGCATTGTTCTGACAAGATGGGTGGGGGAGGCAGCTGCTCATTTTTCCGTTTCGTCTGCTTCGAGACACACTGGTGTCTACCTTCTCCGCATTGTCGACAAACATCCACTTGTTCAACCTGCGCAGCAGATTACACAGGTCCAAATGACCAAAAGATACACAGGAAAGCAGTCTCTGTTTAAAATCTTCCTCTGAGATTACAGAACGGGATTAAAGAAACAGAGTCCTTTAACTGAACAACTGGTAACTTTTGCAACACAGCCTTTTTAGGCATTCACTCCTTAAAACGCACATTATATCGACTTAACATAGCAATCCAATGAATGAATTCTTTCATTCTGCTTGAATTTACAGAAGGTGTTTTTGGTTTCTCAGCTATATTCTGGCAGTCACAGTTGATTCTTTTAACCGGTTTGATATAAGACGTTATTGAGCTGATATTTGTCAACGTTAATGTCACCTTGAGAAAAATATTTACCGTCTGAGGAAGAAGCGCAACACTCAAAGTTTCCTTACTGATTCCAGCAGGTTTTCTTTGGATATAAACCTCATTGGAATATGCACAATGTTCAAGATTGAAAGCGCTCTCCATTAAAATGTAAAACTAAGTGTTTGACTTGCTTAATCGTTAAGAAAGAAGTCCGCGTTTTTTGTTTACATGGGATCCCTAAATGATTATCTAGGTAGCAACCACAAGATCCCATGACATCATGATCTCCTCCTGCTGGTCACCTCCCTGGCATCACGTGGTAAGACTATAAAGCTTGGCGTCACCTCTTCCTCCGAGCTCGTTAACATTCCAACCTTCTTCGAAAGTTACGTTCTGCCCGAGTTGCAAAATCCTGCAGTTGATCAGCTGTCGGTGATCAAGGCCGAATGCCTGCGTTACACCATCCCCTTCCGCCGTCTCCTGCCCTCCACCACCATACCCGTCCCGGTGAATCTAGTGCCAAACTTCCTGGCCGCGGCCTCGCCCGTGGTGCACAACTACGCCGCTGTGCTGCTGGAGAAGCTGCTTCTCATGACTCTGCCTGACCAACCCGTTCTGACACCGCTTCTCTCCAAGATGGACATATCTGCACCGGAATAAGTCCACGTTGACACCTCCGTCTGGCTGAAAGAGCCAGAAACTAAGGATTTATGCTGTACGGAAATCTGAGCCGTTATTGCAGGCAGCAACGGTCAGGAATTAGGCCTTGGTGGAAGCTAGTTGCGCTAAGTCATGCCTGTAAGAGTGAGTATCTCGTGGCTTGCCACTTT
The DNA here is from genome assembly GCA_900617775.1 of Dibothriocephalus latus. Lineage (NCBI taxonomy): Eukaryota > Metazoa > Platyhelminthes > Cestoda > Diphyllobothriidea > Diphyllobothriidae > Dibothriocephalus > Dibothriocephalus latus. Next base: position 8,284 of record UYRU01042587.1, on the reverse strand, counting down.
TTTGTAGGTTTGTGGGAATGTGGTTGAGAACGCTGTGACCTACTACGCATGCATTACAGCTCTACAATGCTCACCTCCGGCTTGTTTTCTTTGTTAGCACTGCGCTCATCCCACCTCAGGCGACCAATCAGCTAGGCGGTGGTCTGTTGCTGGTGGTGGGGGAGAGAATGAGGTCAACCCTTAACCCTCCTTACTAAAAAACAATCTGATGCGCTTGAAGCTATCACGGTGCGCTAAAAGCCGTGGCCTTGAGGGTCTCCAACTGATGGGACAACTTGGACACGCAGGAGCCTACATGGCATGGTGGTGTTTTTATGGCGCGTGTTGGAATGTGTTCGCGTACACCGCCTGCGCCCTTTCCCATCTCCGATCTTCTCGACTTTTGTCTTGACATTGGGCTCAGGTGTGGGAGTGATTAGAGAGAGGGGTAGATCCGGCGAACTTACTTTTACCATAATCCAGCTGTGGTCACCGCATCTGCCTTCAGCTATCTGAAGGTCGCGGTGGACATCGGCGAGAGCGACGATCGAACTGTCATATATCAGTAAATTAGCACAATGGTAGGAGAGCCTATAGCATGTCGACACAGAGTATTTTGGCAAACGTGGCAGAGAATAGTGTGACAGATGTCTGAACTTCGAGTTAAGGTATATTTGCGAGCCTTTTCTACGTTGACAGCTAATCAAGGGTGATGGTACTGATGGTACAGAAGTCGCCGGTTATTAAGCCACGGTTAATAGGCCCAGCCGCTTATTAAGCCCAATTCGGTCTGGGCCCGAGGTGGGCTTAATAACCGGCGACTACTCTAGTGAAAAACGTAAGGCATGTAAGAGAGCCGTTTTCACTGCTCTAGAAATGGCCTGCATGTTTTGGTTGAAGATTTATTTTTGAATCTGTCGTCTGAGTGGTCCTACTAGCTTGTTCCACAGCATTAGATGTACAGTAATCCCATGAATGGCACGGTGAAGTCATTCTGAGACTCACGCCACAAACAAATTTCTGTGATGTACTATGTATATTTTTAAGTTCAATACAACCTTCAAACACTCTTATTAACCGTAGTAAGTCTTTCAGCACTGTTATAAACACTTCATATTTTGTTAAACACCATACTGTACCTTTTTTAGTATACATAAGAATGCAAATATTAAAATCCTGCGAAATATTGAAACTCCATAGAAATTATCCCAGAAGAAAACCCAAGAAAATCAAACCGCCAACCAGAGGAGGAATTACTGTACTCTTTGTAAAAAGAACCGATACAATAACAAACTTTCGAGACTGCACGAAATCTCAACTTTTTAGTCAGATCAATCGTGGATTTGCCTGGTTTAGTATTTGACGGCAAACATTGCGTAAAACATGCTCCTTTTTCTAATATGCCAACGTACCCACTAACATAGCGGTTGACTTGCTCATACCAGCACTCCCTCTGCCTGTGACTTCAGTTGTACCTTTACAGAGGCTGTAGGGTCAAACCTTGCTCCAAGCTCAAGCTACCCCTCTTATGCTCAATGCGCATTCTCCAACCTGCATGTGCATTGGCCCAGCTCAATCATTGCATCGTTAGCTTGATAATCATCTCGTTAACTTCCCTCTCTGTGTCGGGAGCCGTGGTTAGCCATTGTATTTGCTCAATATCCTACCACTTGAAGGTTCCTTATTACATCTACGATCGTTTCAAGGTGCGCTGACTCTACACTTCAGGAAAGTAATTGAGCTACTTTCTGAAAGAACGATCTGGGAGTTCCGTAATAAATTCAGGAGAAATAGGCCGAAAATTGTAGACCCAGCTACACAGGCACAAGGTAGCGGCTCAGAGACTAGGCCCAAACTTGCAGCTTGCAGCACGCATCGGAGAGACTGGCCACGACTTCGATATTCCAGGCGTGACCATCGTAGGCCAAGGAACTTCAAAAGCCAAAAGGCTGACGCTTGAGGCGTGGTACTCGAACACCAACTAAGTCAGCAGGCATCTAGGCCTTCCCGTGGATTACAAAGTCTTACGCCGTTATGTGAGCGAGGGACAAAACAGGGCCAAACTGAACGTAAGAATTGCAAGCTAAGAGAAACCCACGACGAACCAGCCGTAAGAGGAAGCAGGATTACCAGGATCCTCTACAAGGCGCTACACTAATTGCTGCTTATGACCTGAACAACCCCGGACTTAACTGATAGTTCATTCGTGTCTACCTCTATATCTGCCTCCCATTCCCTTTGATTGCTGTTGCTTACCCCTTGACGACCTGATGACATCTGACAGTCGATTGACCTATGGCCACTATAATTACCTTCCTTTTGGTTGCTGCTTCTTATCTCTGAAGTTGGACTCCTGTAAGAGTTCGAAAGCTAAGGACAATAAACCCAATTGATGCGGTTCTCGACAAGTCTTCTTCCTTATCCGTGCCAATGCCTGGTACTCGAGCGTTTTAATTCATTCATAAACAGTTCGGCTTTCACGGAGATTTTACTAGCGTCCTAACTTTCTGTCAACAGTTCACGCACGGATTTCAACTACAGCTGCTAGGAAACTGAATCGACGAAGTGAGATCGGCGGACATTGTGGTTTCTACAAGTTTTATCATGTCAGGTGTTACCGACAGTTTTTTCGACGAGTCTTCTGTTAAGAAGATAAGCGGAGCAAGACGTCAATTTTGTTAGAGCGCAGAATGGCCGTCCCGCAAAGCCCTTTGCTTTGTAAACTCTTACAACATATTGGACTGCCACCATTGCATGGTCCAAGTGCTTTTTGAATTTCTTACTTCATGGACTGTAACCTATAAGTTATATCGTGAAGAATTATGCTTTTACTGCCGCACTTTTATGTGCAACATAAATGTAACAGTTACCTTTGGCCTTTTTACAGTACTGTCAGATATTGGCCGGTAACGCAAGATAGCATAATATCTACTAGGAATCCGCATGTTTTTTTGAGGTTGTGAGAGTTTCAATGCTATGCTTACACACTACATTGTTTAGTGATTGATAAGCGTTTACCAAATTTACTAGGACGATGGATTAGCCAGTACTGGCTTCTTTATAAACATCGAACAGAGGTTCTCAAATTCCAGTCTAGACATCTGAGATTCGAAGCCCGAGGTAGCTTTCATTCAGTTTTGAGCGATTTCTGAAGGGTCGTACATTATTCTTCACTTTCTGATTTTTGAGAAATTCACATGAAAGTTGATGGCCTTGGAATCTGTTGTATCAACTTGGGATGCTTTATGGGGGAAAAACCCTTAACATTGGACATATTTTTCACTACTTTCAAGACAGAAAACCTTTTGAGAAATTGGCTAATGAAATGTCGTGTCTGGCTTTTATAATGAAGAGGACTGAAGTCAGAACAGTGCGACGGTGGGCATGTTCAAGAGCGAATGCGGAATTTCCATTTTATCCTTAGGTTGTGTCTTCAGTAATGAAAGTTATTTAAGTGATTAAATGAAAAACTGTGAATATTAATTGTGGGGAAAGCAGCAATTATCAAGTTTTGTTTAAATTTAGTTTCTCATGCGCAAAAGCGAAATCGTAGTTAAATAAGCGAATTGCATGCCGCATATTTCTATGTGCTATTCAGTTAATTTTGGTCCAAGGAAGAATTTGGTTGGTATTTATGGGAAAGCCCATTAAATTTGCGCCTACTGACAAAAAATGTAGTATGTTCCAAATGTTAGTTACGCACAAAATTTTCTTTTATTAGTCTGTTCTTTACATCTTCTATACATTACGGTTAACCGTTAAAGGCATTTTCCGCGAAATAATTAAACCACAGCGATATTTGGTGGCTTTTTGCTGGCCAAACTATCCTTTTTTCAAGTCAATACTACCCAGCACTTTAAGTGCGTATTTCAGATGAGACACTGTCCAAAACGCAACTTCATTCCCCTTACCTCCATAATTTTTTCCCAGACAGCAGATTCAGGCTAAATGTGGAAGTTAGACTGATATAAATGGTTAGAATAAAGAAGGAAGTGCTTGCGTTCAGGTTATTCTTGGAGCCTTAGCTGTAGTCACCTGCAATCGGGACATGGTAATGACAATTTAATGTTTAGGAGGGTTTGGCAGATTTGAACGATTCCGTTGACCCAAACAGAAAGGAAGGCTTTCGCGCAGCCAACGCTCCACCATTGAGCTACGAGGCTCGCGGTCAGCCGTTAATTTAGTCACCCTTGGATCGATTTTACTCGACTATTTTACTACTCGTATGGAATCCACCATTACGGAACAACAAGCTGACTGCCTAGGCAGGATTTCCTAAGCGCTCATCTAGAATCCACCAGAACGACTTCTAGGCTCACTTAATTGTTAGGGGGTTGGCAGACTTGCTTACTTCAGTTGACCCAATTTAATAATAAACAAAGGTTATAGCCTAAATAAAGTAGCATGTTAGTAGCCATGAATGTCTTATCTGGTGTCTTCACGCAAACTGGGACCATATGAACTGGTAAACTGATACTGATACAGCGCCAGTGGTAATGATCCTTGTTGATTAAAGTATGTCGCTTCAGCAGTTAGTATGACCACATGATCAAATTCACTCACCAAGTGAGAATTTTCACTTTAGGCCTAGTCGTTTGTTTTCAGGGGGGAGGGAGCTAAGGGAGATGATCTTCTGCTTGCGAACCACTGGCATCTAACACGCATTACTTTCGTTATACCTCAAAGTATCAAATAAATATTTGTGTATTTTTGGGCGCCATTTACACGAATCGCCCCTTTTTATCTACAATATTCGGCAAAAGTAGCTTATGTAGGCCCACTCATATACCAATAGTCCCAGCATTTTGTCCTGCATAAACGGTGGTTACAGAGTTTTGGGGGTGGGGAAATAGGATAGGCAGAGAAATTATTTGTAGAAGTAAGTGTAAAGTGAAAAAAGTGTAGTTGAATTGGCTTCCCGCGGCCACTGGAAGTAAGTTGATCCGCATGTAAATTGAAGGTGTGCGCCGCGCTTCACGCCGTGGACTATACTAATCTAACTCCAGAACGATAAGTTGAACCTCAGATAAGTTGAAGTAGACGACCTCCTAACCACCATTTCAATTTTTCAGGAAATTTAAGAAACCTGCAATTTGATATTCGTGCTTTTCCGTAATAAGTTAAACGATAATACAGATTAGGAAAATCTACAGTGAAAATCAACAACAGTTCTAAATATAGTTAAATAAAAATGCATTTAGCATTTATTAAGGTATATTCCACTGCGTGTCCTAATTCCCCACCCATAAAACCCTAAAACCACCGTTTTCGTAGGAAAACATACAGGGAGTAGGGATTAATGGGTGGGCCTACATAAGCTACTGTTGCCCTATATTCATATTAATGTTTTGTCTTACCCTGGCTGCATCGAGCGGTTTTTGAGGAAATCCTTTTGTCTTCCCCTTTCTGCAACACGAATCATTACAGTGACAGCAGCATGCACACGTTAGCACTAACATCCCAATGCAGCAAAGGCCGGTGAGCACGAGAATTGTGATGATGAGAATGCTGACTAAGGGACTACGGTTGGGAGAGTTGCGCGCCGCGGCAACACCCTGTTCACCACCGCCTAGATCTACCGGTAGGAATTGAAGTAATTCCAAGTTGACACCTCCGTCTGGCTGAAAGAGCCTTCGTTCCATGCGACTTAGAAGATATTGCGAGGTCAACTGCAGGTCCACGAGCTCAATAAGGGAGGAGTTGGACTGGTTGACTTTGAAGAACTCGTCCAGAAGGCCACCATCTTCATAAGGCACGGCCCAAAGGAAAGCGGCAATTCCGGCGACTAGAAGTGATACCTGAACGACTGCGAGCATCTACAAGGACAACACAACAAGCCTATTGGAGTACAGCTTAAATGTGTGCTTCACTTTTGGTAACTAAATGTGCACACTGATTTTACAGACGCAGGCGGAATCCCCTATCCTTAATCATAAAAATAAAATGTCCACTTGGAGCTCAAACCCCTTGGGTTCACTTCCTATGAGCCAATATTTTGCATGCGTGGTTTGGCCAAAAACCTCATCGTTATGTTTCGTGATGTAGACAAACCCTCTCAGGGAAAACTTAGTTCGCGCTTAACTGACGAATGAAGGTTAGAGTTGAGGATGATGGGAAGGAGCACTGACTCAGGTTTTCATATTTTACCTAAAGGCACGAAGCTAGAATCCGTGAAGCAGATGAATTAAGTACTACGAAAGGATCCTCCTTCGGACGCAGTTACGAAGTTAAATTCACAGAAAGTTGTTTCACTATACTGCCTTGCAAACCACTTGTTAAAATTAAAGTCCTTATTTGTCCCATTGATTTACTGAATCCCCAAAGTAAAAAAACAATGGTTAAGATATTGAAAAGGTGCATCTAGCTCTGCTATCCTTTTTTAGCTGTAAGAAGCATTCGCGAGTTTATATTTAAAGGGACCCATAAAAACGACACACGGAGACTGATACAAAGCCAAAATAGAGCTCTAAAATCCTGTTATGCCTTGTCTCATATCAGAAACGTCTCAGCAACCGCCAATACCTGCTAAGGTCACTCAACATGGCTCTTATTCACCTATATAAAATCGCAGACAACCCCTGTTTAAGGTGTCTAGTAGTTTATTTGGCCTGAAGTAACAATACAGTCTGCTTTTTTCGCAAATTAGTAACCAACAACTGCACCAAATGCTAGGCAACGCAAAAGAAGGAAAATAGGAGCGGTTGAAATAACCAGAAAGAAAAACCGTAGATTTCGAAGGGAGTTTGCGTTGTATACCAGCACATTTAAGGGCATGAGAGGTTCATTCGTAATCCCACTGACGAAAACTCTGATGGGAAATCAAAGGTTAGGAGAAGTAGTCTATTAAATATTAGCACTCTGTTGTCTTTGAGTACGTTTTGAAATTAAGCGCAGAAGGTTACTTAAATACCCTGTCCTACCAAGACATCACCTCCTATTGCGTCTGCATAATCAGTTTAATTTTTTATTATGCGAGACGCCCCTTTTAAAAATGAAAAAAATCAGGTTTGGTATGCATACGCTCTCGATTATTCAGCCTTGGACCTTAGTCCTCTCCGTTTTATCTGCTGGTATTTGGCTCTTGCTAATATCCCCAGTTATACACTAACCTGTATTACGATACAGGCCTGATTTAAAGTAATGTAAGGTGTAGATTTGCCAAACCTGCATTCTTAAAGGTTTGGTCAAACATTTCGAAGTTGTGTGTATCCATATTTGACTGCGATGTTTAACAGTGTGACTACGAGGGGTAGCTGTCAACGAAATGATCATGTTTTGTCGTAGGATTTTCTTTTAGGTGGCAATCGGAAACAGTTCAGCTTTATCCCACAGAAGGAAAAAGTCAAAGAATGGTAAACCGTATAAATGTAACTACATTCAAGGGAAATTAACTATAGTCACCAACTGGAGTTTGAACTTTGAGAATACAAAGGTGGCGTTGTGTTCTGTGTGGTAATTTCAGCTTCCTATTTTGAGATATTGTCATGTTCAACTTCGAACTAATGGAAAATTTGTGAGGAATGTAATCATTCTTAGGCCAATCTTGAGAGCCTTTACAAGGTTTTTGTGAAACGACTGCTCAGGTTCAAGCATATTTATAAAAAAAATCCCGTCGTTTTGGCGAGCTGGACAGAATTGCACCATGGTTGGACGTCAATCGCGCCTTTGAATCTAGTACGGACCTCCTCTGGTGCTCCAGCTTTGTGGCAGGGCGATTGAAAGAACACTGCCAGGAGCCCCGACCCATGTCCGTCGTGGCCGCCTTAATCCTATCTGACCCTAGGCACACACAAAAAATGATCACCATAACAGAAGAGCCCAGGATAACCCTAAACACACCGTCTGCACGTATACCTGAGCAAGACGTACACATAGCACGTCTGTGTAAAAACACGCGTTCCTGATCAATAAAACATTAAAATAACGTATAGAATATTAAAATTAGACGCTGTACTTTTGGAATTTCGAAATAAAGTGGATAATTCCTATTCGCATATTTTCTGAATTGTGGGTGTAGAGAAAGGGTGTAGCGCAAACACAGAACGCATAACTGCACAAATACACCACACCAGCCAGAATCAGAAGGCATAAACCCTCGGACAGACCACTGATGCAGGAGAAAGGAAAAAATAAAGCCATCCTCCTGGCCGGTGGGCATACCTCCAATTACCACAAGATATGACGCTGTCAAACCTATTACGGCACGCTGATTGAGAAGGTTCTTAGTTGACGAGGCAAGCGTTTCCTCCCCCTCAGAGGTGAAGATCAGGCTTCGATATCCCCTTCATACAGTGGTTTTTATGGC
>UYRU01042584.1:0-10187 GCA_900617775.1 Dibothriocephalus latus | reverse complement strand
CTGCCACTGTATATCCCCGATCTAATACCGGCAAGACCGTGAGCTCGTAGCTAAACGGTTAGGACGTTCGCCCTGACCAGAGAGATCGTGAGTTCAAAACTCGAGTGTGGCAGCTATTTTAGAGGCAACGCTGGAGTTGGGTATCACTAGCCGATGACGGAAAATGAGCCAGAAAAGGCCTACCTACTGCCCCATGTTTTTGCTGGTAATGCCCTTCTACCTATATCCTAGCCGCCTCGCGGTGGAGGCTCGATTGAGAGCTCTAATGGCAACATGGATGGACGAATGTGTCCTCTAACAGATCGGTGTACGCATATCTGCCATTTAAAATGGTATATTAACGTGCGGCTGCTTAAAAGACCAGAGTACTAACGGATCCATCTCGAGCGTCATGCTAGCGCACCGAGTGGAATTCAAAGAAGTAAATCAGTCCGTGTACATCGTACTGTGTACATGTGTACATGGTACTGTCTGTGTACATCAGTCTGTGTACATGGTACTGTCAAACTTACTTGCAGACCACGATCGGTCTTGTCCCTGGAGGACTCTGTGCCTTTAAGGCATCCCGTTGAGGTTAGTTAGCATTATATTCAATCCCTTTCATGAGGAGCTCAGCAACTTTTCGCAGAAATGGACGAACCACGTTCGAGGGAGTAGTTCTACCGCAGCCAATGGCGAGACGCTGTCTCAATGTCAGATGGAAATTCACCAATCGGTTAGGGGATTCAGTTATCCCGTGGTGCCTTGAGCCTTACTTTTTGACCCCGTCAGTACAAGCATAGTGGCTAGTGATACAGGCATAATAACATTAAAACTACTATGCAAGCACGTACCTGCGAAGATTTCCATACGAATAGACAACGCAAAACCTTTGTTCGACGTCTGGTAACCAAACTGCTTATCACGATGTCTGGAGGGCTGTGCCGCCTACCTCACCTGGCATCGATTTGTAGCCGGCGCCCAGTATTGCTGTGTCCGGCTTCCTTGTTCAAGGCCAACTGCCACAAGGTCACCCACTATCTCAGCCCGCGTTTTCGGACACTTGACCGACTGCCACTCGGACACACACACGTGCGTCCAGATAGTCCCTGCCGTCCAAGCGCCACTTGAATACGCCCCTTCCCCCATACTTTTCCGACACAGCCTTCGCCACCAGGCAAAACAGCCCTCGGGTAATGTCACACGCAGCAATTGGAGAACACTTGAAACTGCTGCGTAGTCCTACTTAAGCAACTGCCACCACTCTCTCTCAGGCCCGACTAGACGCAGCCAACACTAGCCCTGGCTTCGCCAGTGGCCACTGCCATCTGAGAGAGCAACTGGGAGTTCTGTACACAATAAATCCCTCTCACAGGTGCTTTCAGTCTTTTACCACCAACCCGGGATTTGGCCTGATGATTGTAGAGCTCAGAGTTCACCCATTACGTAGACGCCATAGACTTCCTATCCTCCGCCTTCCTTTCCGGCGCAGTAACATGGGTTCTGTAGACATACGGCAGGACTGAGGTGGTCCCTTCTTGCTCCTTCCTAAGACTCGCAGCTCGGTGGTATTATTTGTCAAGTCAACAAGTCTACCGATCGAAGTGAAAATAGGAGTTCCAGATAGTAGTTGAGAAGACGAAGGTGAGGTGTCTGGTACAAGAACTTTATTCATCTGACGTGTCGGGTTCCCGCTCGCCGAGGACAGCAGCACATACTGGTAGTGCATACGCAGGAAATTAAGATATTCATAGGCGGGAGTTGCTATGCTACCACACATCATTGATAATAGGACGAGAGGCGGGGGGGGGTTGGTATCTGCTACTTTTCATAAGTATGTGGTAGCGTGGGGATTTCATCCTATGAATACCTGCGTATGCATTAATAGTATCTGATGTTGTCCTTGAATATGGACTCGAGCATGAATTCGAAACGTCAAGAGAATAAAACTCTTGTTTTAGCGATTTAAATTTCTCCTCCTATGCCTTCTTTTTTCTTCTTCTTCTTCATCTTCTTCTTCTTCCTCTCAGGTCTACTTACCTAGGCCACAAGATATTTATGTAGCTCTCTGGACTGACATAATGACCTTCAGACAATGATAAATAAAGTGTCTGTAACAATAAAAAGCACGTCGGATGCTTATGTGAAGGAGTGAGCATTAACGAGCGGAATTTAAATGAATGCGACAGTGGGCGAAGCGAAGCTTTACATTGGACATAGAAACTTACTCAACGTAGGGCGGGTCAAGGTAGAATGAACGTAAGTCTCTTCTGAAAATATGGGAATGATTATTTTGAAAAATATTATTGTTATATTTGGTGAAATAATCCGGAGTTCCACTTGAGTACGAATAAAGATGATAAAAGTGGGAAAGAGAAGGCTTTATCAAGTCAAGATGAATCATAAGAAGGATAATTGTTTCTGTCATAATGTGCGAAATTCCTCCATCCGTTAAATACGGCTTTTGGTGGGCTTTAAATCCGACAGTGAACTAGAAGCGGAATCGCTTAACCGTTTCCTGATGATGGTGTCACCAACAGGATATGCGTAACTACTGCCCATTTGAAAATTAAACGAATAGCATGACAGTCCAAATGCAAAGAAGTTTCACTCAACTTCTGCAAGATCTGAAACTTCATGCTTGTGTCACCACGGCATCACCGACCTAAGAGACGCTCATTTTTCGAGTGAAGTAGTTCTCGCCACTGTTCGAGTGTATTCTGTACACCACGAAGGAGTAAAATGTCATCCTACTGATGCAAGAGTAGGTTAGTGCACTTGGCTTCTCATCAGTACTCATTTCTCAGTTATACTTTAGGAAGTTAAACCAGATGAGGCCAGCCGGTGCAGTGTTCATTTAATGGCGAAACCGTACGTGGGTCGTCTGATTCAGTCAGTGGAAATTAACCAGCTGGGTTGTGGCACGCGTAGGCACGAAGTAAGTGTGTGATATCTCAGGCAATTGTAAACTGGTATTCTAAAATTATTTTTCGATTCGGAAAGCTTACAGGAGAAGAGCTGCGAGCTTAAGTATCCCCAGAGACTTCAGTCATGACAGAGTGCTCGTTTTGGAACGAGCTTCGATCCGACAGAAACTACACTGTAAATAAGGGTCACTTAATTGGTAATGAGGTCCCCTATTGATTTACGACACAATTATAAATTATAAATTACAATTATAAATGCAATACCGACAAAGGCAGGGGGGAATGGGATGACTATTTTCGGCTTAATAGCCGTTGTCAGCCAGTCATACCCAATCTCTAGGGCTGGTGGCCCCCAAGACTCGAACCCGCGACCTTGCTTGCTAGAAGTCCAAAACCCAAACCACTGCGCTACGGGTTCGTTGCCTTGCCGGTTTAGATTATGAATATGCACGATGGCAGATAAATGCTCACCGATCGCTTGAGGAACTTACTCGTCCTGCTGTGCCTTCGGGAAAATATTACAGGTACAACCCTTGCGGTTGGGTAACACTGACTGATGACGGCTAATAAGCCAGAAGTGGTCCTTTTAGTCTCCCTGGTATTTATCACTATTGTATTTTTTGCCTATACTATGCTAGCCGTTGAGCGGCTGCCGATTAGCTTGAGAGCGAGCGCCAAAACACAACGGAACGTGTGAGTTCCATACCGACTGGTGAGCGCACTTCTACCATTGTTAAATATAGTGTGCATAAAATATGGATAATTTGCTATCAAATGAGTACAAGGAAGAATAGGTTTGTGCATGCTTTATATTAAATGAATTTTCATGTAAAAGGGCATGGAAATCAATTGGTAAAGTGCAGATTACTTTAGTTGCCCGTTCTCGGGTGTGGTTTTTGCAAGCGAAAAGAAGTAAGCTTGTTCAAAAGCCGACATTGTGACGTGACTAAAATATCTGGGGGAATATACATTACACTAATGAATACTACAGCTTTATTTGATAAGTATTTTTGAATCCAGAACATATTCCAGTATTTCGGTCAGTATTTCATGAGACTCACAAATGCCGTACGTTTACGCGTGCCACATCACGGCTTGTCACTTTTCACTGGCTGACTCAGGCGTCCTACGCACGGTTTTCTCATGTTATGAAGACCACCCTGACTACATTTATCTATTTTACAAAAAAGGGACGTTTGAAGAATGTGCATTTTCATTCCCAGTGGAGTTTGTTGCACAAAACACCTACCGAAGAGGCGAACTTAATTGATATGCCTGAGCACTTAGAGTTGTCACTTTAAAATCTATAAAATTTGGCCAAATACGTATTCGTAGTTTGCAGATGTCACTACTGACTGGAAAACAGACTTACAATCTACGGCGTCCTCGGCCTTTTGCCAAATCTCTCAGTGCCAACGGACGAGGTGACCTGCCCTGGCGGAAAGACCGCAGTTCAGGCAAAGTTGGAACGTCTCTGTTAAACAAAAAGAAGTTTTATTATTTCACATTCCTGCACGACATTGTAAATAAATAAGCAATGAAAGGATAACTTCGACATTTTACGACGATGGAAAACTTTTCAGTAAAAGTAAGAACGAGTTTACACGTCCACGCAAGGAAGTTTTAAAAAGTGACAAAAACGGACTACTTGATAAATTAAGTAGGCGTAATAACTAAGTTAACGTTGGACATACACTTTTTCAATCTCCAATTCCAAGGGGCGATCACAGGATATGCAGTGGAAGTGGGTCACTATCTGTCTGCGAATACCGGCCGCTCCGTCACCATGCGCGTGACCCAGGTGCTGGCAACAGTCATCCACCTGCGGTTTCTTGGAGACGCGCTTTGTCCGTGTTGGCAGGCTAGCCAGCTTCTTCTCCAGCCATTTGCGTAATTCCTCCAGTTCATCTTTCTCGGCTTTGGATAAAATATTCCCACTCAGGCCATCGATCATGCCTCTTAGCTCGTTTTCCTTTAAAGAGAAAAACAAGATTTTAACTAACAATGGTTTATGGCTTGTATGCATTTTGTTTGAGGTCAGTATGATTCTCGTAGCTCCTACTGACTGCATGCTCTGGGCACCGTTTCAGCTTTTGTCAACACAGAAGTAAAAAAACATTCCCGTTCACTAGTGGGATAAAAGCGTAGCCAATTCTTTACTTCTGTTGGTGATAGCAACCGAAGTACAGCCAGCGGGCATCCTCGTGATGGATGCCTGCAGACCGGCTAATCCTACAGTCCGACTGATTCACTTGAATACCCTCAACACAAGCAGCCATCCACGTCTCACTATGTTCTACATTCTATTGCTGTTTGTTTACGCCTTTTCTTGCCATCTGGCCCTCATTGACGCGACGGTTTGACTATCGCCAAAGATGATGTCCACTGTGGACAACATAGTGACTTGCAGGTAAATTAGTTTGCAATGAAGTAGACTTGCGTTTCATCTACCGCACTCTATCCTCTCTCTCCCTCATATTCTTGCCTCTGATGCCAAGACAATGCCAATATGCTTGAAGGGTGGTGCGGGCGCAGTGGCTAACAAAACCAAATAACCTATGTTCGCGTGCCAGGCACGAGCTGGTATTCCGTAAAGTTGGCCCGGGTCTTGCATGCACGATAGTTAGTGGCGGACAGCCAAAATAGCTGCCCCCATTGCTCATTCAATCCTCATTGCCTCAAAGTCACCCACCTTCGCAGGCAGGTGATTGCGAAGGCCCTTGACCAATTTCCCGCACGTACACAGCCGCGTCCAAAACAGTCCAAGGGCCACTTGAACACGCTGCTCCCTCAACCGACGCAGCATGGGACGCAGCACGCCCCCACGTCTAAGACGACACACCAATTGCAGACTATTTGAACTTGCTTCAAAACTATGTAAAAGAAACTTTCATTGCTCCTATACATACGCTCGAGCATGAATGGTCGCAGCTAACACATACTCTGGCTTCGCTAGTGGCTACTGTTGCCTGAAGCAGTAATACAGGGTTCTGCGAACAATAAATCCACTTCCCGCATTTTTGCTTTAATGTTTTTTTCCCAAATCTCACTGTCCACAATGCTTCACTTACTCACGTTACTAATTAGGCTAATTAGCCCAATTTACTAATTGACCTTCCTGACCTGTTTCTATGACCTCTTCTGTATTAATTCAGTTTCTGTATTCTGCCATTCGTTACTCACTTTATGCAACGAGAGGACGCAACTGATGAACACTCGCGAAATTTATGGTTCCATTAAATTCTGCTGTATACGCAATCTTCCAATTTGCGTCTGGGAAAAGATGCTTCATATAAACCTGTCATACGGCATAGCGCCGACCAAAGAAGGCTTCCCCAAATCAAGGCAGGCGAGACAAAGTCGATGGGACAACTTCTTTGCTATAAGCAGAAGGAATTGCAAAAGCTGAATCGGGAGCCAGTTGCTTGCTGCGTCCGTTCACCAGGCCTCAGTGCTGGAGTGTGTCTCTGCCAGTGCTGACAACAAATCCGGCGCATATCAGTAATCAGCGGTACGCAAAATCGATTAACTGATTGAGTGACTTGACTGCCAATTCACGCTTCGTAGATCAGTCATCACAAGTGGCGAGGCAAGTCCAGTGTGGACCAGTAATCGACGACGCGCCAAAAATCGATTCACTGGCCACGTTGATAGAGCGGGCAGATGAGTGATCATGGCAGCGCTGGCAGGGTAGGCTCCTACAAATCCACTGGTGTATTTTGTATTTTATCTACAAACTGCGATTTGATCGGATGATAGTAGTGCTCCGAGTGCAGCGACTGCTTGGACGCTACAAGTTCCACGAAGGCCAGGTTAACGAGGCCGTCACAGCCTACCGTCTCTTAGTGCCTTTCAGTAGACGCAAGCGGGCCAACTTTCTTGTAGTGAGGCATGTGCTTATGTGCTATGGCGATGGATCGCGTCCTGTCGACCTCGTCCTCTCTTTCTCTCATCCATACACTACTCGACTGCACGTGACTCTGATCATCATCTAGTTCGGGGATTAGGTGGAGGGGTTGACTCAGCAGTAAGACCTGTGTCTAGACGTGCCGCAACACCCAACCTCTCTTGCTTAACACTAGTTATGCTCCCGCGGGCCCCTTGAGAGGACCGCGCGCCAGACTTACTGGACTGACGCGGAGGGAGGAGAGTATAGCACAGTAGGCGTTATCGGGGATGCGCTCCCATCACAAATGCTGGAAATTGGGGCGAGGCGCATAGTGGCAGTGGTAGATGAAGACTCATGCCGCACCAGCCACCTGTGTCCGATTCCGCCTCCGGTCTTCTTGGCTCTGTGTTAGCACTGGGCACAGGAGGGTTAGGAAAGAGAGAGTGCTACAGATGCAGCGCAAGTCCCCTTCTCTGTCGAGTATACGGTTGATCTCGTCAGATGCGACAAAGGAAATCTTATGGTATTCTGCAACGCGCACTGCGAGCCAGTCTGGTCCGTGTACTGGTTTAGTTCATTTGCAGCGCAGCACCTTGTGAGAGCCATTGCACAATGCTAGACACTATCGTTATAACAGTCAGAAATTGGAAGTGATTCTAATTCCTCGTGAACTCCTTCACATAAAGTAAGAAATAAGTGGTTACTGAGCCCAATCTGAGGCAGAATAGATTTGCAGCACAGCTTCAACCAAGGAAACGAGCTTCAGCATAAAAATTCTGAAAACATATATATATATACTAGAGGTGTGTTCACAATAATTGACTGGTTTCAAGATCTGAAGCAATTCATTACCACAGCCAGAAGTTTCTCTAGGAGGCCTTCGACAATGCGTCGGAGTCCATCGGTAGTCTGATCAAAAAGGGCTCGATCCAGCTTCGAATCCAGATCGCTTTTATCTAGTTTCTGTGCAAAAAAGAGAGTGTAAGAGAGAATAATTCCTGTCAATCATAATGGGTGTTTGTGGTAACACAACAGACGCCTAAAAAAAGTAATAAAAGCAAAGATGCTTACTTTTACAAAATAAGTAGATAGTTATACAAAAGAAATAAGGCAGTGGTGTCACCTATAAGCTGTTGTTACTGGTTTTTTAATGCAAGGTAAAGTGCAAAAGTTTCCCCAGAAACAATATTTATGCGAATTACCAATAGAGAAATAAAGCTTTCCTGGTTGCTGACAGTGAGAGCATCTGTCGCAGATGATCAGATAACCTGTATTACTTCTCGTCCTTTTGTTTGATTAAACAAAGACGATAGAAGGCAGGAGCTAGTTGTATCCAAGATTAATATGGTCATACTTAATTAACTGGTTATAGGCCGGCTTGTTATGAGAGCAAAAAGAAAACAGGAGAGTAGACCCTTCCAGGCATTCGGGCCCTTCATGTAAATCGAAGGGCAGCAGATAGAAAAGTTTGAAGGAGAAGTACGAACGGCCTGTCCTGGTGAACTCAACCAAAGGTAGTTACACAGAAGGTGAGAAGTTAACAGCCTGCTGATGGCTAATTCTCAGAGTGCAAACGTCCTACCTGAAAAAAACCGGTCAGTTGATTTGCCAAGCACTCGGGCAGAAGGCCACAAATTTGACTTCACGGGTACGTTCATAATGGCGCAAGCCAGTAATAAGACGGTGCGGAAAGTACTGGAGGCCTGGGTATCTACCTTCAGTTACATCAACATACATGTTGACAGCCTCCCCTGCTATCACGCCCTTCGTTCGATCCCAGCCATGAACGCACGCCATAAGACGACGTGGGCTTCAAGTAAACCATACTCCGAATGCAATCCTCACTTTCTCGTAGCTCAACTACAAAAGTACGTAACTTTTTTCTGCACACACATTGTCTCTGAAGAGGGCTTCCGATACGAAGCCGAAAACTCAGACAGATGTGAATGTTGTCCCAGTGATAGCGCCCTAATCCTCTTTTCAACTTGCGATGTATTTTATGAAGTATCATAACCGGACTTGGTCTGTTCCGGCTGCAAGACGCAGTTAACAGGAATGACGCTTTAAAAGGCTGAACTTGAGCTGGCCGCATAAGCCAGCAAAGTGAAACTTGGAGTTTAGGTCAGAAAGGGGGAATCAAACAACTTATTATCTGTACATTGTAAGGCAGAAAAAACCATAATCTACTGGCCATTCCTTTATGCATTGCGCCCTCAGGGCTATCGACAGCAAGCAAGAACTAGGCAATTTCGATCCCGGTTGCATGGGAATGATCCTCCCCCTAAATGAATTGGACTGGTTTCATCGCGAAAAAAGGAGTTCGAGGTTGCTGTAGCGACCTAAAAAGGAAATCCTATAGGTCATATCTACGAAGTCCACTACCGCAGTTCAACCGGAGCCAGAGAAGTAACTAGGTCGGCCACATTTAATTCAGTGGTTACGATCATCGCGCGTACCGGGACATCATATGAGGATAGGGCTGTGACCCGATTTCAGTGTATTAACCACAGGCATGAGTACTGACTGCGCAAATGCCTGCAGAGGCCCAGGCTTTAGCATCGTCAAAATAAACATTTGTAGCATCCCATGATGCTGATTGCGTCGTAATTCTAAAAAGCAAAAAGTTGAATTCGCAGGCTTTGCGGTGTGGTTTCTGTAGGCGCGTCGCAAGTATCAATACAGTTTTCTTCCCTCAAATGTTCCCCTTTCAAGGGGATACGGCAAGGGAACTACTAAGCAGACGCCTCAACCAAACTGTATCACGAACCTTTTCAGCAGTGAAAGTTCGGGTGTTATTCTCAACCAAAGCGGTCCTGCACGGCGAAGGTAAGGATAGGCTGCCAGCTCAGACCACTTCTATGTGCATCTTCTCAGTTACTTGCTCCTGTGGAGCAAGTTATATCGGTCGCACGAGTCAAGGCTGATCCAAAAGTATACGGGAGCGTCTTCCGGCACGGCTGAGCAAAGGTAAAGCCAGAAGCATCAACAGCGCCACAATTGCCCACATGTTCTATTGGTTGCCATAGTCTGGTCCCTTGTTGACTTCCACGAGTGTGATAGCACAGCGCAGGCGCAGAAACCAGAATTTGAAAGCGACCTCGTTCCGGTGCGCCGTACAGCAAGACCCCCTGGCCATGCGTTTACGTGTATCGTCAGCCGCACTCTCAAGTGCCCATATGTTGGCTAATCACGGTAAAAGGCTCACTGACTGAGCTCATATGTACTGAGCGACCTTTACACATCTCTGACATACAACAGTCACGCAGTCCGGCCCGCATGTTCCGATTCAATAAAGGCGGTTTTGGAAGAAGAAGATTCGATCACTGGAACAAGATTTTTATATCCCTGACGGTTGGGATCCCGTCGCATAATGAGAGCGAATAGTTACCCGT
>UYRU01042581.1:14578-26045 GCA_900617775.1 Dibothriocephalus latus | reverse complement strand
GCGGGGCGCGCTTCACATTTTCCCCAGACGACCCCACGACACAATCCTACCGTCTTTTATATATTGCGGAATATGCACTAAGTATCTTGGAGATACAGTGTCCGGAGTCGTCCTCATTTTCCCCTATTCCTCTCCCAGGCACCAGTTCACTGTTCAAGCAGATTAGTCATCCAATTCATGTGAAATTAACTGGTAGAGCTATACAGCTCGTCTACGCCCGCAACACACGAGTTGACCACCAAACAACACATCAGGTTCTTAAAAAGTTTATATTCTTATTTAGCGAAAGCATTATGGACGTTTGAACTGAAAGGTTTAAGCACAGGAGTTTCCCAGAATGTCAGCAAATCGACGTGCTTCTAAATTTTCCGAACTAAGTTTTAATCACCCTACTTTTAAGAACCTAATCAGTAACTTTTTGATGCAGCTGTTTTCTCCCTAAGTAACTTCGCTTATATCTGTCAAAATGTTGATCGGAATGACAAAACTGTAAAATCTAGAAGATTGTGGATTGATTTGCAAGTGTAACGTCTGGAGATTGGCCTAATCCTTTAAGCAGTTCAAATTCAACCTACATTTTAATACTCAGTGCTGAGTGTAATCGTTACAGTGGAGCGTTATTTTATAGAAATTTAAACCAGGATAAGTCACCTATTAGGGGCAATATTTTATCCCAAATAACCCATCTCCTGCTTGATGTTAGAATTCCCTTGAACTTTAACTTATTCAACTAGCTTTCTCATATTCGATTTCTTGCTACTAATAAAAGAATCTACAGGTTTTTTCGAATAAAACTTACATAGCAACCACAGCTAACTCCCCGTGGTGTATTACATCATGTAACGCTCTTTAGATTAGAGTAAACATAGAGGGACTCTTACTTGACTTACCTTTAGTTCTTCCAATGGCTCCACAACTTCCTCTCGAGACATGCTTTTCCTTATATTCACCGCTGGAATCCGTGCAGGACCTTACTACCACTGTCCAGTTCTGTGGTGGGGCAGCCTTGGAGACCATTAAGCTGCCAAAAAATGCTTCCGTGGGTTGAAAGAAGCCTGACAAAAAAGCCATTGTCATCCTAAAGGCGGATGCGCTGGGGTGGTATTACAAGTGTTTACCGCTGTTTGTTCATTGCCAGTCTTAATTCATGCATTGGCCACCGCGTCCTTAGTTGATCACTCGTCAAGGGCCTGACAGGCTGATAAAAAGTCAGCTATACCAAATACCTCTGTACTAGACAAATTCCGCTCTTTTTAAACCTACTCATCAAACCTTTTGTAAAGTTGATAGTTATGGTGACAATTGAAGTCGTAAGTACTTGCATAAAAGTCCATGAGATTTCTTTCAACATTTTTCTTGTAAAGTTTAGTGCTGCACGCTTCTGAAGAAAATGAAATTACTTTTAAAACTTTGTATTTTCCACTATTATTTATGCTGACTTCATGACGTCAACGGGTTTTTTCGATTAGCTATGGTACCCAATTCTGTTGACGTAAAACAAGCTTATTCCTTCAAATTAGCACGTGGGGATTTTAAAAACTGCTTTGAAGGTTTTATTGTTTACTGTTATCCACGAGGAATTTTTGAACTTCATTGTTTTTTTTCAAATTTAAACTAAAAAACTGTTTTCTCATTAACTATGCAAACAAAGAGCCATTCTACAAGCTGCATGTATCCAAACGCCAAAAATAACAACTTACGCTATAAGCTGAAAAATGGTAGATGCATCAGCGGTCCATTGTGCAATCTGAGACAAACATGAACTATAAACATGTGTACGGATAAGTTTACCCAAAAAAAAACATATTTAAACGACGTTTTCAGCTGCTGACTCTCGTAAAGCTACAATAAAAGAGCTTTCAGTTGCTAAGTAGGAAAACGCTCACAGCTGCAAACTCTTCTTCACTAAAACTATTAAATCAAATGCTTGAAAACCTATTTTGTTTTTGTTGATGATGAGACAAGCGGTCCTAAATTCGTTTGTCCGTGCGTAGGAGGTCGTTAGGTCTCAAACTGCGTGAGCACTTTTCATTAGATGAGTAAATTGGTCAAAGATAAGTATTAGTTAAAACAAATACTTATGGAAAAATATTAAAATACCTTGAAATGCCGGGTCTGAATAACAGCTTAGTTATTCCTGTTCTGTAAAATTCTAGTTTCAATCTTTCCGAAGATGTCTCGTCTTTCTTGGAGCATAATAAACTTTTACTTTCCAGTTAATAAACCCTGATCAAGTCAGATGTACAGCTCATGGAAATGCTTTATTTCATGCATTTAGATTGTCAGAGAGAGTGGAGAGGACCGCAACAAATCCTTCAATATGCATATTTTTCTTTCCCCGCAATGTGATTATGAGGAGACTCCAACCGGTGAAATCCTCGTCAAAAACCAATCTGCGTTTGCGATCGTTCACGCTATGGCCGGTAAGTGCTGACTTATATGTTTTAAGTCCAACGCATGTCAACAAATGTCGTTGCAGTATAAGCCACTCTCAAAGCTGGCTTATAAGAAGTTGCCAACATAAAGGGCTCTATTTCTCACATGCTTGCTGGGATTAAAATATATTACAGTTCTTAGACAGATCGTGGAATAGGTCATCGTTATTTTCACATATTTTAATCAACCATAATATTGAAGCCACAGCTAGGTTGAATTCATAACGAGTCACTCTGCTCCATTGAAGCTGTGAGCATATGGGGAGTAGTAGTCAAACTGACTAAGAGTGTCATCAGTTCTCTTTACGCCAGTGAATCTGCCTTGACATTAGTAGTAGTATTTGGACAGAGAGGAAGGAAAAAAGGCATTTTTGAAAGTTTCTGGGTAGACTGCATTGCGGCGCTTAAATTACATACACAGTTATATAATTCTATTGCTCTATTTCATCCTGCATCAATCCTTTATTAATTATGGTGCATTGAACGTTTTAACTACTCAATGTTTTTTTATATGCTTGAGGATGTGCTTAGTTGGTAACAACATCAATAACAGTATAGCATATTTGAGTATACACATTACTTTCAAATAGATTATCTGCAGCAGGCAAGGCGGAAAAAGATTGCTCAGAAAGCATGCCCTTCTTCGTGTGTTGGAGATTCGGCAAATTTATTTCAATGAACTAAAAGTTGCATCAAGAAACAGTATACTGACGCAAAAGTGCAGTACACGACAGACATAAGTCCGTTTGACACCCCTCACTTGAGTAAATTTCACTTCAATTGAAAGTGCATATTTTGCACTTTGCCAAACTAAATGTATTTTGCGCAGATAGATGTGTCAAAATTATTGCAATTGGAGTAAACTTTATAAGGCAAAAAATATTCAATATGTGTGATACCTTGGCCTCAACACTCACTTTAATCCTAACCTCAAACATGGCTCTAATCTTAAAGTTAACGCCAAAACTACCTGCACACTAAACCCTAAGTTATTTAGAATTCAGAACATTCATAGTACCACTGGGAGGTAAGCACATGAAAGGTCGCTACCATTTTATGAAGATTGATCAACTCCGGCTTATGACACAAGAGCAAATTGAAACTGCCCATCTAAAATAGCAACATACTGAGATAATGGGTTGCCTGGACAATTGAGGATGACATCAGAACAATGGCAGGGGTTCTTTTTTACGACAAGATAAATACCAGAACCTGCCTTGTTATGCCAATAGCCCGGTACACAGTCCGTATTGGACCGGAATTCGTCACAACTAATACATTCCACGTTACTTTCCTTTCCGGTGTTGTAACAATATTGAAGCTGTGTTTCCGAATTTTATAACTTGTAGGCCTATTATCTATCTGTCAAACCAGTCCGACAGCATGGAGGCATATTTTCATCAAATAACATTAATACAGATGTGTAGGCTTTTGGTTGAATAAGTGTCGTACCGCTGACTGCTCGTTGACGTGGTGTTTTCATGATTAAAAAAGCATTTCGCTAAGCTGCACAATTTGAATCGATAACTTTGGTAAAGTATTCAGTTTTCCCGTCATTGTAGTTGGGTGATTATACCAATTTTGGTTGTTGTGCTGAGTAATAAGAATATCTAAATGCTAAAATATTTCACGCAATACATATGGAGTGTCTTGCTCCGATAAAGCGAAGTATGGCTAATTTGGAGATCGTTTAAGTGGCACTTAAAAAATATTTTTCATAGATTCAAAACAAAAAATAAGATATACATATAATCGTATTGTTTCGAATTTCATAAAATCTTCTGACTATGTGTCCAGTAGTAACACGTACGTCAAATCCCAATGTTAACGGCAATCAATGTAGTACGGTACTCTTAGGTAAATAGTGAGGAATAAGCTAGGTACAATTCCTAACAATGGATAAACGTAGTCAAGAACAAGGGAGTTGGCCAAATATCGTCTGAATCTAGACAAAGTAACAACACACGTCCACTAAAGCTACACGGGTGCAGGGCGAAGCCAAACTTTGGAGGGCGCGTGTCGTGCAAATGGGACGATCCCTGCTTATATGTGACTTCAGGAGGCAGTTCATCTGGCGTCCGATTGGCTTGAAACGCTGCCCAGAAGGGGATTTCGTGTACTGATGCCCGTAGGGCGTTCACGGGCTATGTTCAGGTGGTTCTCGGAGCAGCCGCAGCTATCTTGCATGCGAGGGGAAACTGGGTCAATCAGGCGCAACAGCTGCATATTGGATATGAGGCGGAGAGAGCGACCAGCATAGTTGTATAATAGCCACAAATTCCGTGAGAGTTTTCAAAGTAGCGTGTCGAAACAGCTGTTTCTTGAGGCAGCGGGAGGCCGACTGCATTGCGAGGGAAAAGGGGATTAAAACAAGGGGATGGAACAGCTAATGGAAGGGAGGAACAATCGTATGTAGGTCAGACAGAATTTCACTGGGGATGGACGTGAAGACTTCCAAAAATTGTTCAGCCGAAGATAACAGTTATATAGACGCTCACCTATCGTTTACGGAACGCACTCTTTCTGCCGTGTCTTGGAGCTCACTCTTGAGCATCGCCAGCCGTCGCTCAACGACTAGCATCTATTAAAGGCAGAAATGCATTACGGACAAAGACAAGGAACAATTGAACATACATGTTCCGGCACCAAATCGGTGAGCCAGAAGTAGATATATTTTATGCCCGGAAAGTTGTAAATTAAACCATCTTATAGGAAAGATAAGGGGAAGAGGTTAACACAAAGCACAACCGTGATTAAATCTAAGCACGCGATCACCAGAGCTACCGTAGATTGCCTACATGGTCTAGCTGCTTGCATAGGTCGGGTTCCACCCACCGTATACAGACGGCTTTAAAGTTGTGCAGGGTATCGGTGCTCAACTAATCTTCTCGTTTATTCATGCAAAAACCCGGACTTCGCATCATTTCCTTCCACTATATCATAAGGTTTGAGGTAGGTGCTGAGCTCCATACACTCCCTCTTGGTGACTCTCCAAAATTTTTTATTTGATGGTAATATGACAAATGAAGTAACTCGAAAGTTTTTAGAGCATAATAGAATGACTTTTACCCCCTACTCTCATCGTCAGCATGATAGTGTATCCGATGACGTCAAGGTGAATTATCAATTTTCAACATGTTTATCTAAGAAAAGGAGACGCCTCTTTCCATACTGGCTGACTAAGTCAAAATATATATGTTAAGAAACATTTTGTTATTTATTGGGGGTTCATGAATGCGATAATCGTTTTTCGAGCTTATAATTTTGATTGAGTAAAGCAGACTTTAGTAAAATCCCGGTAAAAATCTCGCAGATAGCGTTTTTCCGTCAGTAAAAGGATTATTCATTCAAGTAATTAGGCGTTTCTCCGACATAAATTTACAAAAATTGGATTCAAGCCCATGACAACAAGGGAAATCCTTCAGTATAGCCAACGCTCTAGCCATTTTAGCTACGAGGCCCCATCGGCAGCCGTGAATTTAATCAAACCCGTGCCAGGTTACCCTCCTAGTCTACTGCAACGGATAAATTCACTAATGCTTGCAAAACAGCTGATTGACCAAGCAGGATTTCCTAAGCAATTAATCTATAATCCGCCGGCTGACTACCAGGTGTGATTAATGTATAGGAGTTTGGTAGATATGAATAATTAATTTGACGTGTCATTAAACTTACAGCTTGCGCGTGTCCCTCGCAGATCACGTGACCAGAACGTTGGCTGTACTGAATTATTTTCCTTGCTGTTGTTAGTTCGAGTCCCACTGAGATTGGTGAGTTTTTTAAACTGGGTCAACTTAATCATTCAAGTTCGCCAAAATGCCCTGTATTGTCCGAATAAAAACGCTGGTTTTCCGATGAAGCTTAATGCCGAATACTTACGCCTATTCAGATTGTAAGACAGGAGCGATTTGGCACTATAATGCCGCTGACAGGTGCTCAGGGAAAATCTCTACTCCCGCAGATAGGTAAGCGATTGCAGGTGGCTAAGTGACGAAGTATCGACCCTCAAAATGTTGGCTAATAAAATCCGGGAAGCCGTCAGCAGCCTTTCCATATGGCTAAGATATTGGTGTTCTATAAAGCCTGGAGTCAATTACCAGTTAGGAAGTCCTGAATCCTGTAGTCCTTTTACGGATCTCATGCAGTTGCGAACGAAGTACCCGGATCGGAGAAGCTGGTAGATTACTTTGGATACGATAAGAAGGAACGATGCCAACTCCCGACTGGCAGCTCAGTCAAGGGGACTTGAACCCACAAAAAAGATAATGAGAATGAAATTGACACTCGTTGATGCACTTTTACTGACCACTAACGAAACTCACTTGTCTCCCTCCGCTTTTGCCTTGGGCCTGATTTCTGGGGCCCTGACAGCAGTTGTAGCTGCTAATAGTATAGGTAGATAGCAATGCGGGCAATGTCAATATCTCCCGACCTAAACCAGCAAGACAGCGAGCTGGTGGCTCAATGCTTAGGGTGTTAGACCCTGACCAAAAGGTCGCGAGTTCGAGGCTCTGACGGTACACCCCTCGGGTCTGAATATGACTGGCTGAGGTCGGCTAATAAACCATAAAATGGTTATTCCAGGCGCCAACATTACTATCTGAGACCGAAATTCTCGAGAGAACTGCCCACCGTGTGAGCCGCGAGCTGTTAAAATCACGGTTCCTCAACCCACAGTCGATTTATAAAACGCAATCGCCAGCCCTTCACCATTGCATGTTAAGACTCTGCACGGACAGAGTAATTAGCCAAACGGAAGACTACGGACGCCCAACACTTCCAATGGTGAGAGTGAACCCAATGGCCGGGTCTTTATTAGACCCAAAAGTACAACGCTGGTGAAAGTACAGCATTAAACGTCTCGGACGCTGACTGACAAGCGAACATCGCATCGAATACGATGGAGGCTGGCGCTGTTAATTATAGCAGACACGTGATGGCATGGCAACGGGGCGTTATTGACTCGTCCGCTGGGAGTACTTCTGTTGAAAGGACCCTTAGACTTTGGCTGTTACGTAACTCCCGCAGTTCTGAATGCGAAACTTGGAATATCATCCATTGCTAATCCCCTGCAACTTCCATGAATTTTACTGGCCCACGGTCAATCTCTGGCAACATCTCTATAGTTCCTCTGCTCCGCGGGCGACTGAATTGAGAATTTTTTAAACAAACAAAAATGGTCTTATGTCTGAACTTATAACTCCACTGGTTCCGCAAAGTCACTTTTTAAATTAATTATTTATTTGGGAAGATAAAAGCTTTTGTGATGTTCGTTTTGTATAATTTGGTTCTTGATGTGATAATTGCTGGGTCTTTTAACTCACCGACGCCAATACTGGCACAGTGCTTATAAGCGCGCTACCCCCGAATGGCTAATGGCTCTGCTCTGACAAGGTATTAGCGCAGAATAGGGTGGGCGGTAATTGCGCTCTTTAATCCACTGCGGGCAGAGGAACCATGACTTCAAAAGCTGTTGTCAGTTCCCGCGAGAATTTCGATTTCTTGGACTTTTATGTTTGGCCGGAGCCGAATGAGCCACTAGTTGGGACCTGCCGTCGTTCCTGCCAACTGCGGATGCGTGCTCGGCCATCCGCATCCGAAGCACTCCTCCAGGTGCTCCAACACAGCTACTGTCCCGCGATGGCACCAGATCCGATGGACGACTTCGCACATTTTCCCACCCTGGCCGCGAGTCTTTTGGCCTCGCGGTGTGGGCGTCGGGTGTTTGTTTTGAGCCTGTGTGCAACCCCAAATACCATGGACGTGAGAGGGCGAATGGAAGATTCCAAGATTAGTAGTAGGGTTATGGAGGTTAGTATTCGTGTTAAGATTAGTGTTTGGGTGGTTAGATTCAGCGTTAGGATGAGTGTTACGATCAGAGTTAGGGCTGGGATTAAAGACTAAAATCAGGACACGGGAATAGGTAACTCTCTGAAATTTAGCACAAAGCTACCTGTAGTGGAGCGTTTGGCCGCATCCTTGTCTTTCGGTTCACCGCAGTGCGTCCTAAGGCATCTATATGGCCTCCTTATGCAGTTGTGTTTGGAACTAATTACGTGGTTAAACCCAGTACTTGTGACATATTAGTCGCTTTTCTGAACGCTTCCAATCTTAGGCTAGCACAAGCTTTGCAATACGAGGGCATAAATGAAAGGCGACTGGTTCTTTTCGTTTTAGTTAATCATAAATGGTATATCCCCGAAAACGATTTTGAAATATTTTTGGAATGTCAGCACCTGATTCCGTTCAACAATGATGAAGGCCTCATTTGCGATAAATAAAAAAACACAGGGGTGATTGGGGAGGGGAAAATAATCACCCTACTTCACGATAATTGTGGATTACATTTTAACAGTTTTTGGTTTGCTCCGTTCTTTTGATGACCATTTGGACTCCAAACCTGTACATGTTTAAACTGTGCGCATCGCATTTGCGGTTTAACTCCACGCAGCAGCTGATAGTTAGAGTTCCATTCGGGCACGTCCACTTCCAAATACTCTCAGTATCATTAAGGATAACCCTTTTCAGGTTTATGCAAAATACTTGAGCCATCAGTTACCGTATCGGTGATTTTGGTACCTTGTGAATTAGAGCACACGATGTTCTCTGTATCAGGTTTGTTTTTTGGGCGATTTCCGCCCGCCTGTGCGGACGCAAAATTGTGAAATTTGGGCTCAAAATTTGGCAGTTCACAGGCTGTTGTGGCATGTACTTCTGGTCCGCATACGCTAGCTGCCCACCTGCAACTGACATGCCCCTAACATATGCTGGGAGCCTGCAATGTGCCGATCCTTTTAATCCACTGAGTTAGGGGCACATTTAGTCTTGCCTTGAGGTTTACCTTTGGATGCTTTACACAACAATGTAGATGTCCTCCTCCTATTCTTCCTCATGAGGCCATATAGAAGCTCTAGTTACTTCCGTTTCGTGCATACCTCACTAAGCAACCAACTAATGATTAAAGTTCTTCAGGCGTCAGCAGCAGGAAAACGTTGATGGCTGAGTTAAGTTACTCTGCCGGGTCCTATTGTGCCTTCATGCCTGAGCGCAACTTCCGCAAAGGAGAACAAAGCTTGACCTTATACTAATCAAATAGCAATCAGTTGGCAAGCAGAAATGGGACTGAGGGGAATTGCATAATGACTACGTTGTTTTGATTTAGACACTACCGACCCTTTCGGAAGTTTAGACAGTACCGAACTCTTCTAACATTTGTTTTGCTTATTACCAATTCCATACCACAATTACTTTAGCACAGTGGATTAAGTTAATAGCGGAGACCCTTACCGCTGCTATTTTCAGACTCAGTTTCGTATGGGGAAGAGATGGAATGGGACGCCAGATGGGAGAAGTAGTATATTTTGTACAGAACTAGTAAAGATTAGGTTGGGGAAAGTTGGCAACAGTATAAGCGCGCGTCCACATCCGCGTTGGGTGGTGTCCGAAGTGTGATAACGCAACAGGTCGGCACAGTGAGGCCCTGCGTGCGTCAGTCTTGAAGGTGATTAGCCAGACTGGGCTGTGGCGGCAAAAACTGATGCGCACGTGCTAGCAGCCACGAGAGGCGAGAGGTTGAGCGTGTCACTTGGAGTTGTGCCACTAAAAATTGACCCAATATTGAAATATGTCCGCTTGATCGCCCTTCGGCTGATTGAAGCTCTAGGCAACAAAGATCAGGTGACTGAAGGTTATGGTCTTCTTGCAATTGGCAAACAGGACTAGATTAATTACATTTGTATTCCGGCGCGCAAATAGTTATGACCACCAGGCTTGACGACGCGAGTCACAGGCAAATTCGGCAATTATAATCTACGCATGGAAACATGCAGTGCATGCCTACGTATTCCTCTCAGCTAACAATTTTGGATAAAACAAAACTTCGCCAGCACAGGACTGCAATGTCCATTTGCACGAGTCAACAGCGCCTGAACGCACCGTGCGCAAATATGACTGGCCAATTCCAATTAACTCCCAACAGCTGATTGTCCGGCAAAGAGTGTGAAACTGCAATTTTTTTTCAAACTGGCCAGACTCCTCACAATTGCTAGGACACATGAATGTGTTCAGCTAGTTACCTTTCAGTTTCCAGCATTTTTAGAAGTTTTAAGCTCTACACCTGGGACAGAGGTGATAACGTAACCGTAATGCAGCCCGCCTGCCCGTTCCAGAACGACTTAGCTGCCTTTTTTCAAACTAAGCGGCAACACGATGGTAAACGCTGGAGAACATCTCCTAATGAAGCTCACTGCAGTCCCAACTTTTAGTGCTACAGTCTTCACATAAAAACCCAAATTGAGACGGTCTAACCGATGGGTACGACTATATTTGCCCTGGGTCTCAAATTATGGTGGGCGCTGACTTGCGTGTTATATAGTTTACAGTTATGATTGACTTGCATAGCATCTGCCGTCCTCTCTCCTCCTCGCCCACCCACCTGAGTCCTGTGGCAAGACGGAGTCGGAACGCATGCCACACACAGCCTTCTCCCAACATGTCAGGTTTTTTTTTAAACCTAGGGTCTCGGCCGTAGTCTCAAATACGCCTGTGCCCTGGAGGCTACATGAAGGAGGGGCCATTAGGCGTGACTCTCTCTTTCTCTCTCTGTTTTTGAAGTCAGTGATGTTTCTTATTGCCATCATTTTTACTTGACGTGCCTACTAACCTTCAAGTAATGAAAGATTTAAGTTTCCGAAAACCCCTTTTCTAGTAGTCGTACAACGTTCTTCGGGCAGTCTGAAATTACGATTGAATGCTGGCTGTACGCGTAAGAACAATTTTAAATTCTCCTTAAAAGTCATGTACGACAGAGGAACTACATGGAATGAAGTATTTTGGAAAACTGGTCAAAAATGCCTTTTTAGGCATTTCATGACAGAAGAAGTCAGCCAGGCACTCATCTGGAAGCTCCTAAGTCTGTGCTTCAAGCACATTTTCTGGAGCCTTATTTGCCCTTTCAATTGGTCTACGCGTGATGCGCCCACTATTGACTAGAGTGACAGCAGCTAATTTTCTCTAAAATCTCGAGATACAGC